>VZQC01012004.1:0-42401 GCA_009823505.1 Rhizomys pruinosus
CTCCCTGTAGCCCCAGCTGTCCTGGAACTCATTCTGTAGACCAGGCTGGCCTTGAATTTACAAAGATCCACTTGCCTCTGCCTCCCGAGTGCTAGGATTAAAGGCGTGCGCCACCACACCTGGCTTTAAACTGTGGTCTTTTAAGCACAGGATTGTATTATCTGGAAATAGACAGAAATGTACTTCCTATTTGTATCTTACCTACTGCTCTGGCTAGGAAGTCAGGCACTGTATTGAGTAAGAGTGCAAAGAGTGGACATGCTTCCCTGGTTCCTGATTTAGAGAGAACGCTCTCAGGTTTCCTGTATTTAGTGTAATTTTGGCTGTAGGTTTGCCATATTTCGCCTTTATTTTTATTGATGTATGTCCTTTCTATTTCTTGTTTCCTCAGGACTTTTTATCATGAACAGATGACTCATCATGTTAAGTGAAATTGCCACACTCAGAAAGACAAACAGCACATTCTCCCTGCGTATGGGAAATCTAGATTAAAAAAGATATATGACAGAAAGCAGAAGGTGTACTATTTAGAAGAAGAAAGGAGAGCAGTGGGAGAGGAGGGGGAACCAGAGAACGAGAGTGTATGGAGGCGTGAGTAAAACAAGTCATGATAAAACCCAGGCTTTTGTGTGCTAATCGAGAAGAATGAAAGAGCCTACTAAGCAGGTGGGAACAAAAGCTGCCCAAGCAAAGGAGAAGGTCCCTCTGACGAAGGAAAGAACTTGCCCTGTAGGAATACTGAAAGCTGGAGCACGTAAGGAAGGAGGCAGGAAGAGGACATGGCAGAGAGGGCAGCAGATGCAGTCTTAGCGATCTGGTTGTATGAGCTCCAGAATTTTAAGAGATCTTGTTTTCTACCCCTATTACATTAGACATTTAGTTTTTCTGGAATCAGTTTTCGTGTCACTAAAAGTATCTGCGAACAATGACGTTAAGTAAATCTAAAGGATTTTTTTCACAGCGGTGTGAATTCTTTTTCTCTCCTTCCCTTCCCTCCCCGGCCTCTCTGTTGAACCCAGGGCCCCACACATCTGCACATGCTGTGTCTGCCTGTGCCCTGCCTCTGTGGTACACCCCAGCCCTTCTTCCTGCACTTTTACGCAAAGCTGTTGATGTGGTCTGTGTGGACAGTTATTTGCCTTTGGATTTTTTTGTCCTCTCTCATTACCTTGGTTGGAAGTTGCTTACAACCCAAATAATCAAAAAACAGAGTAATCTAGAATTACTTATTATGTAAGAAATTCCCGTTACACATTGGCACTCCTTCCATTAATTATAATGAGTGACTTTAGATCCAATCATCAAAGATTAGTCTCAGACCTGACCTTCAGAGACATTCAAGTTCATGTTCGCTTAATGTTTTGTTTACAAAATAGCTGTGATTTCTTTTAAACTTGGAAAAGGCTTTGTTTTGATGCATAATATGAAAGCTGACTATGTGACGTAGCAAACTAAAAATATTTACTCAGGAAAGATTTTATTTCTGTTATCTGTCCTGCTGAAAAGGCAGCTTTTGTTTCAGTGTAATCAGCACAACACAGTGTGTTTAAGTTATCAGCTCTGGTGGTTGAAAGTGGTTATATGAAAACACGCAGGCACCTATTCCCAAATATAACGAGGGCCCTGGAATCTCAAAATTTCCAAAGCTGTCACAGGACATACCTACTATTCCAAGTCAATGAAGCAGATCAAAGAGTCCTTCTGTATCTGACCTTCCTGCTCTTACAATAATGAAGTTCATTGTGAATGAATTTTCTGGAGTACAAGCCAGCACAAGTATCTTTCAAAGATGCTATGACGGGGACTTTATGCTTTCTTTGCACATCGTAGTGGCTACTCTGTGGCATGGAGCCTCCCCAAAGTTTCTCTGGGTCTTAGTGGAAGATGTTATTTATTATGTTTCCTGGTAGCCTTTCTGGCTTGGGGTTGAAGTAGGTACTGTTTATAGCACAGGAAGCAGGGAACATTCATCAGCAAATTCCACTGACTGACAAGAACTAGAGAATTTTTCCCCACCTGCACCAGATATCTTACTAGATACTTGTCATAACTCTATGAGGTAGGAAAGTACTCGTAATGTTCTAGAACAACAGTGGTGGATGATATTGTCATCTTTTTCATTGTGATTTTTAAAAATTTATTTATTTATTTTTAGAATTTTTAAAAATTTTATTTATTTATTTTATGTGTATGAATGTACTGTCTGCATGTAGGTTTGTGCATCCGTGTCGTGCAATGCTGCGGAGGTCAGAAAGGGCGTCGGATTCCCCTGGACCTGGAGTTCTCCTGGAATAGGAGTTACGGTTCTCAGCCGCCATGTGGGTGCTGGGGATCGAACCCTGGTCCTCTGCAAAAGCAGTTGGCGCTCTTAACTGCTAGGCCATCTCTCCAGCCCGTTTATTTTTTATGTGTATGAATGTACTGTCTGCATGCAGATCTGTGCACCCATGTCATGCAATGCCTCGGAGGTCAGAAGAGGGCGTCTGATTCCCCTGGAACTAGAGCTAAAGATGGTTCTCAGCTGCCATGTGGGTGCTGGGGATCGAACCTGGGTCCTCTGCAAGAGCAGTAGGTGCTCTTAACCACTAGGCCATCTCTCCAGCCCCTCATTGTGATTTTTTTTTCCAGTGCTGAAGAATGAAGGCAAGGCATGTGTGTGTTTTGCTAAGACACCACCCCAAATCTGACAGTGATTTTTTTTGAAGCTTTACTTTTATACTTCTCCAAATAAACTCCACAACCACTCTTTAGGTCTTTTTAATATAGCTCTTTATCTACCTACATGCTCAGTAAGTTCGTTATAACTCCCCAAACTTGCCTTTTTTTCTTTGTCCCTTTGTAATTTTTTGAATACATTTTTTGAGTGGTCAAAGACTCCAACATTTATTTCTTAGTCCTCTTTGTGGTTTAAAAAAAATTCTTGCTGGGCATGGTGGCTCATGCCCTTAATCCTAGCACTCGGGAGGCAGAGGCAGGCGGATCTTTGTGAGTTCAAGGCCAGCCTGGTCTACAGATCGAGTTCCAGGACAGCTGGGGCTACAGGGAGACCCTGTCTTGAAAAGACACACACACAAAAATTCTTAACATATACTTACCTGGCAGGGGAGATACCATGATCACGAAGGTGGTTTTCCCGTGGCGAGGCTCATCCATTGTACTCTGGATGTGCTGACCCCCGAGATTTCCCCAAATGTGGGAAACTCGACTGCATAATTTGTAGTAGTGGGGGACTGCATTCGCGCTCTCCCCTGTTTAAAAAAAAAAAGAAAAAAAATTCTTAGCACATGTTGACTGTAATGATCAACGGGCCTCTCCAGACAGGCATATAATGTAGTTTACTTACTCCATTCAGAATTCTATCCCCCCTTCCCTTGGCAGGCCTCAGTAATTTCCTTAATGGTTTGTGTTCTTCCTCTGATCCCCAGCTTGCACAGAAAGGTAGGTATTGTTTTCATATGATGAGTTTATTTTGCTTAACCTGATGTTAAGTACCATCTCTTTTTATTTATTTTTATTTTTATTATTCCACCCAGTTTCTTTGAATAAGGCAAATGCTCTGCACTGAACTATCCCTGATCCAACCCTTTGTTTGATTTTTTTTTTTTTTTTTTTTTTTTGGTCTTTTTGAGACAGGTTCTCCCTGTAGCCCGAGCTGGGCTGGAACTCACTCTGTAGACCAGGCTGGCCTGGAACTCACAGAGATCTGCCTGCCTCTACCTCCCAAGTGCTAGGATTAAAGGCATGCACCATCTCGCCCCGGCTTAAAGATGGTTATTAGCCGCCATGTGGGTGCTGGGAATTGAACTCGGGTCCTCTGCAAGAGCCATCTCATAACCACACCATAAACATGTATACAGTTTTTGATTCTGTCATAGTTCTTAGTTTTATAATTTTCCGTTCAAGTTTCTCAAACTTTCCCTCCTAGATTGTGTGCATCTCCTAGATTGTGTGTGCGTGCGTGTGTGTGCGTGCGTGTGTGTGGTGTGTGTGTGTGTGTGTGTGTGCACGCATAGCCCCACGTGTATGCATGGCTGCCCATGTATACAGTCACCTCACCATGTTGATTACCAGTAATCTGGGCTTTTTTTTTTTTTTTTATGTGTATGAACGTACTGTCTGTATGTAGGTTTGTGCACCTGTGGCCGCGGAGGTCAGAAGAGGGTGTCGGATTCCCCTGGAACTGGAGTTAAAGACGGGTCTCAGCCGCCATGTGGGTGCTGGGGATCGAACCTGGATCCTCTGCAAGAACAGTCGGTGCTCTTAAACCACTAGGCCATCTCTCCAGCCCTTAAGCTGGGCTTTTTAATGTGGGTTTTGGAGATCCACCTTGGCTCTCCACACTGGCGAGGACTTTACCAACTGAGCTATCTCTTCATCACCCCCACCCCACCCCATTCCTAGGTCTTAAGTAATTTTCCTGATTATGCCTGCAGCCCCCTCACTTTCACCTCTCCTCCATGGAAAGTTGTGTTGTTTTCCTGTTTAACGGGCCTGCTGTTGTCTGATGGAAAATCACCAGGCGCTTCACCTGCTGCCGCATCCCGGCTGGCACGCTCCTATCAGTACTGGTGTCCGGTAGGAGACAGCCCTGGCCTTTGGTGCCCCTGGACCTCCTTCCCCTTCTCTGGCGAGGCAGGTGGGCCGCACGTTTGCAGTAAATGACTGCTTTCCCAGGGCCCTTCCTGCTGCTGTGAACACAGAATCCTCAGGAGGAGGAGGCCGGGCAGGCTGTGTTGCTGTTTGCTCCTCAGTCTGCTTTTCCTGGCGGGGCTGCTGGGCGCGTGCTGTTCCTTCTCACGTCCTAGTCCTCAAGTGCTAATGCAGCTCTTTTTCCCGGGGCAGCACTGAGTGACCCCTTCGTGGTTTGCTTGACCACCAAGATGGGAAAGAAACAGAAAAGCCAAGGGACCTTCCGAACCTGGCAACAGGGACAGCAAAACCAGTAAATCAAAGTCCCGATCGCACACTTTCCTTCGAGTAGGAGTCAGAGATGGAAATTCTCACCCTGTAAATATTTTCACCCTTAGCTTATTTTCTCAGAATTTTGTTGTTAGGGAGGAAGAGACAGAGAAAACAACAGGAAGGTCGAAGAGAGCCGGGGCCCTTGACGTCTAGAAGCAGAGGCCACGGATCTGATCCACCTTAAGCTGCTGGTTCTGGTGGGGGAAGCTTATTTTGAAAGAATGAAATGTTTTACAGGGCAAAATAAGAAATGCTAATCAATTTGGAAAATAAGTAGAATATCGTCCAAAGATTAACATTCTTAAAGAATAGGAACTGTCTTGATTTTTGACAAATATAATTGTAATGGCTTCATGATAGTAAAATACTAGTTCTAGTTTTTAAAATGAAGCTGTTTATTACAATTTACTTTCTTAGAAGCATGAAGTAGAAACTTATCTCTAAAAATAAAGCTTCTGAATCTGAAATGGGAGAGCGTCCCAATTTTAATGTGATTTTTTGTGACAAGCTCTGCTTCCTTCTGACAGAATATCTCTTTTCAGTTTGAACTGCATCGCACGTTTATGAAATCTGACAAGGCTGTTTTCACACAGCCTTGGACATTTGGGTCAAGGTGATGAGCAGGATGTTGTCAAGGTAGAATAATTTGACAGGTTGCGTGTGGGTGGTGAAGAAAGGTACTGTGGAGGCGGTAAGGAGCTGCACAGACACCAAAGATGAATCCCGTCCCTATGGGTTCTGCCTGCCATTTCCGTTCACAGTCACTAGAGCTGCTGAACCCAACCCTTCATTTTTGTAATTGCCTGGGATTACAAAATAGCCTGGAAAAGGGCTTTTTTTTCATAGTCCAGAGTTCTGAAAATTGGAGTCATGAGTGTGTTTGATCATAAGTTCCGTCTTTCCCTACCAACTGCACTGTCTAATCTCCTTTAATAATGACAATTATCTTGGAGGATATAATTTCTTTTTTCTCTGTTAATTTTTGTATCTTATTTTTTTTCCTATCATAAATATCTTTCTTTTTTTTTTCTTTTGGTCTTTTCGAGACAGGGTCTCCCTGTAGCCCCAGCTGTCCTAGAATTTGCTCTGTAGACCAGGCTGGCCTTGAACTCTCAAAGATCCACCTGCCTCTGCCACCCAAGTGCTAGGATTAAAGGTGTGCACCACCATGTCTGGCCCTATCATAAAGATCTGAAGTAGCTCAGGCTGGCCTTGAACTCCTTACGTGGCTGAGGAGGACCTTGAGCTTCTGATCATCCTGCCTCTGCCTCCTGAATGCTGGGATCACAGGCATGCACAACCTTGCCCATTTTTTACTTTTACTGATAGGATATCAAGGGACCAGATTTCCTGCACTGCTACGGTGCTTCTGAGTACTTCTGGAAGTTACTGCGTAAGGAGCTGGAGAAGAGCTGATTTTGTCCCAGCAGGTGAATGTGTTACAGCATGAAGAAGGGCCGCTGCTGTGAATGTGATTAACAACTGGCCTTGCCTTTGCAAAAAGCACAGATCTCTAAACTGCAATGACGTCTTTTAAAACGTATGCCATATTTGTAAGTGAAAGAATACAAGCAGGTTGGGATCCTGCTTGAAGCAGATGGGCATGTTTTTAATGTGCCATGGTATGGGGGGCATGAGAGTGCTGCATTCTAGCAGAGACTAGGAAGGTCTGCTGCGGTCTTGGAGCTGCTGTGATTGGTTTTCTGGGCTCTGCAACACCACTGCCTTCTGTCTAGATTTGGACTCCAAACCTGACCAGCTACATACCCCAGAAAATTAAATGGTTCCATATGTTAAGCATTCCAGTTCTCAGAAGCAACAAAGAGGGGTCAAATGATTTATTTCCTCTTTTTTTTCTCACTATAATCTTTTTAGTGTATCGTCTGCTGGATTGATTTAATGCTATACTATTTCTTTATAATGATAGTGGCTTTTAGAGTGCTTTTGATCACTGGTTCCCTAACTTTAATGTGCCTCAGGAAATCCTGTTTGAATACAGATTGCTGGGCCTTTCTGATCCAGTGTGTGTGTAGGGGGTATAATCTAACAAGTTCTAAAATGACATTACTGCTACTCTGGGAACTACACTTTGAGAAACACTGCTTTAGATAAAAGTTTCTTAGATATTAAATTCAAATTTTCTAACAATTTCAATAGTAGAAATCCTAATTACTTTTGGTTGTGAGCCTGAGCATTTAATGGCTGCACTTAAAATGTCTGATCTCGGCCGGGCGTGGTGGCGCACGCCTTTAATCCTAGCACTTGGGAGGCAGAGGCAGGCGGATCTTTGTGAGTTCAAGGCCAGCCTGGTCTACAGAGTGAGTTCCAGGACAGCTGGGACTACAGGGAGACCCTGTCTCAAAAAGACCAAAAAAAAAAAAAAAAAAAAATGTCTGATCTCAATACAGATCTCCAAGCAGTCTAATGCTGTCTACTAGAGGAACTGTGGTCAATTCATAAGGTGCTTGGCTTAGCAACATTCTGCTGGAAGAACTGTAGGAGACTGTGTTGACCATGTGGCATCTTCTACACCTGTGGGCGGGTTTTGTCAGTGTCCTGACCTGCCAGGAGGTTGCCAGATTAGTGATGTTAGCACTCAATGTCCCATCACACACAGGTGAGTTTTGTTTACATCCCACAGGCTTTATCTCAGAATCTAACTGGTTGTGCACTCAGTGAGAGGAGACCTCATAGTGGGGACCATATTTTACTTGTTTGGCATAACAGACCTGTTGCATTGAGAAGCTTTATTTTATTTTATTTTATTTTATTTTATTTTATTTTATTTTATTTTATTTTATTTTATTTTATTTTATTTTTGGCCTTTTCAAGACAGTGTCTCTATGTAGCCCCAGCTGTCCTGGAACTCACTGGCCTTGAATTCATGGAGATCTGCCTGCTTCTGCCTCCCAAGTGCTAGGATTAAAGGTGTGTGCCACCACGCCCAGCCGAGAAGCTTCTAAATAAGTAATAAAATGACTGTGATTCTTTCTGTTTTTATTTATTTATTTATTTATTTATTTATTTTTATATTCTTTCTGTTTTTTAACCAGTGGTTGGGATTAGTTTTGTTTTCAGTGAAGAAAGTTTTGTCTCTCATTTTGTGATGTCTGAGGGGGATGGCAGCTCAGATGGGAAGCCTGAGTGGCAGGATGCAAAGAGGAGTTCTATGCTCTCCTGCATAGTCCTGGAGATGACATGGAAGATGGTCCCCTCCAGTGGTTCTCCGCCCTTAGCCTGCCTTCCTATCTTTTTTCTGTAGTACTTATTATACCAGGACTAATCTTTTTAAACTTATGTACTTAACCATGTGTCTCCATTGAATTACACATCACAACAGCAGGGTCTTTCTACATTTACTATTACATCCCTAGTAGCAGGTGGCTCCAGACATGTCTGAGGAAAATGAGTGAATGAATGGATTGATTTTGTTCACCAACTTATCTAATTCCCAAATGATCAACCCACCAAAAGATTTGACATCTTCCCATAAAGAACCAGTTACCTTAAATGTTATTGGTGGGAAGTACAAGTGTCTACCAGAAACAGGCGGGGCCAACTGATACTCTATGGTAACCAGTTGAGCAGCTCTGGCAGAGGAGAAAGGTGGCACACTCAATACCAAGTTACTAAATTCCTTAGAATTATTGATAAGACTGTAAAATTAAAACATCTCACCCTATTTTAATAATAACTCCCCTATACCTTGCACAATTTCTCATTAATGGTATTATTTGGGGGTTAAATCCCCTCAAATAATTGCCTTTGTGGGTAGCATGACTGGCTATTAAGACATTAAAACAGTTAGTGGAGGAGCTCTTGTCTGTGATGTCACAGTGCCATGTGTTTGCTTGGTAGATGAGAGAGGATTTTTTCCCCAGGCTATCCATGAGAATTTTAAAACTTTGTGATTTTATTTTGATGATAATATAAACAATGGAATGTGAAGATATTCTAGGTCATCAGGCTGATCTCGTAACTAAATTCTTCCATTGTAGCTCTGTGTCCATATAACCTCTGGGTTTTCTTTTCTTTTCTTTCTTCTTTTTTTTTTTTCGTTGTAGACCAGGTTGGGCTGAACTCACAGAGATCTGACTGCCTCTGCCTCTCAAGTGCTGGGATTAAAGGCATGGACCACCACACCTGGCTTAAAGACAGTTCTTAGCTGCCATCTGGGTGCTAGGAATCCAACCTGGGTCCTCTGCAAGAGCAGTCACTGTTCTCAACCGCTGAGCCATCTCTCCAGCCTATAACCTCTGTTTTTTGTTGTTTTCTTTGTTTTTATGTTTTAGATTTCCTTTTAAATTATGTGTATATGTGTGGGGGTGGTATGTGCATGTTAGTGCAAGTGCACATTAGTGCAGGCACCCATGGCCAGAATAGGGCATTGGAGACCCTGGAGCTGGAATTACAGGTGGTTGTGAGCCACCCAGCATGGGTGCTGGGAACCAAACTTGGGTCCTTTGCAAAATCAGGAAATGCTCTTAAGGACTTGGGCATCTCTCTATCTAGTCCATGTTTTTGTTGTTTTGAGACAGGGTCTCACTATGTAGCAAAGCTACATATATATTCTACATATATAGAAGCTTCATGCTTCAGCCTCTAATCCCTGCACCTACCCAGCAGTGCTAAGATTACCACCACTATGCACACCTACCCAGGGAACTCTAGAACAGCATAGAAATACTGTGCACAGCACAGTATGGAGATACCATGCACAGGAGCTTGGGTTTAATCTCTTAGAGTTTCTGGGGAGAAGACACTGGAGGGATTCAACAAGGTAAAGATAGCAGAGACGGAGAGAGGAAAACATGCTCACAGTGTGAGCTCGACCTGGTGACTGTTTCTTGTGGAGGGGGAGGGTCGGACAGTGAGGGTTAGAGGCACTGGTGTAAGTCTGCCCAACATTTCTCAAGATGGGTCAAAGAAGAGATTTTTCCCTAAAGAATAAAAATCTGATGTTACTGAATTAATTTTATAATAATGTCATTTGAATACATATGTGCACAAAATTAGGCCTCAGTTTAATTAGTTTTATAAAACAAAAATATATTTAAAGACTAAATATAAACAATAAATTTGTTGAGATAATTTCATGTTAACCTTAAATTTAAAACTTAATTTAATATGACAAGTGGTATTGTTTTGGTAAAGCTAAATAACTTCTTGCAAACTAAATATAGTACAGACTGCTACAGTTCAAGGTATTTTGACTTAGAGGAAGGTGGTGAGAGTGTTGTGGATGCAGTTAACCGTGCAAAATATTCTAAAGCGGAGATGCAACGTTTCTTAGGTTTAAGGGACTTTTTTCTTTTTTAGTCTTTCTGAGACAGGGTCTCCCTGTAGCTCCAGCTGTCCTGGCACTCACTCTGTAGACCAGGCTGGCCTTGAACTCACAAAGATCTGCCTACCTCTGCCTCCCAAGTACTAGGATCAAAGGTTATGTACCACCATACCTGGCTTAAGGGACTTTTTTAAAAGAACTCAGTTAAAGATAAATTCATTTGAAAGTCTGTTCAGAAAATCCATCTTGAAGGGCTGGAGAGATAGCCTAGCGGTTAAGAGTGCCAACTGCTCTTGCAGGGCACCTGGGTTCGCTCCCCAGCACCCACATGGCGGCTGAGAACCGTCTGAAACTCCAATTCCAGGAGAACTCCAGTTCCAGGGGAATCCGACACCCTCTTCTGACCTACACGGCATTGTACGACATGGGTGCACAGACCTACATGCAGACAGTACATTCATATACATAAAAAATAAATAAATAGGGGCTGGAGGAATGGCCTAGCGGTTAAGAGCGCCGACCGCTCTTACAGAGGACCCGGATTTGATCCCCAGCACCCACATGGTGGCCGAGAACCGTCTGAAACTCCAATTCCAGGAGAACTCCAGTTCCAGGGGAATCCAACACCCTCCTCTGACCTCCGCGGCATTGCACGACACGGGTGCACAAACTTGTATGCAGATGGTACATTCATACACATACAGAAATAAATAAAATTAATAAAAAAATTAAAAAAAATAAAATTAAAAAAAATATTTTTTTTTTTGCCTTTTCAAGACAGGGTCTCCCTGTAGTCTCAGCTGCCCTGGAACTCACTCTGTAGACCAGGCTGGCCTTGAACTCACAAAGATCCGCCTGCCTCTGCTTCCTGAGTGCTAGGATTAAAGGCGTGCATCACCACGCCCGGCTAAAAAATATTTTAAAAAAGAAATCTTAAAAAAAAAAAAAAAAGAAAATCCAGCTTGAATAACTGTCTCTCTTCCAGATCTGTGCAGGGTTCTGTCATTCAATTTATCTCATAACATTGCAGTTCATTTATATTTCTCTAACCTTGAAAGCAAGTTTTGAAATTGTCCTTAGGGACTAGGGTAGGGATAGGAAAGGTTTGTATAATGAAAGAACGCTTGGCATTGACATTCTGGGCTTTTAAAAAAACTGACTTATTAAGATAATTTAACAAACAAGAATATATGACTGGCTGGAGCACTTGCTCAGTGGTTAAGAGCACTGGCTGCTCTTGCAGAGGATTGGAGTTTGGTTCCCAGCACCCACATGGCAGCTAACAACCACCTGGAGCTCCAGTTCCAGGAGATCTAACACCCTCTTCTGTCCTCCATGCATGTGGTACACATGCATACATGCAGGCAAACACTCATACATATAAAATAAAAAAAAATTCTTTTAAAAAAGATTTATTTCTCATTTTTATTTACATGTATGTTGTGTCTATGGGAGTGTATGCTACATGTGTGAGAGTATCAGAGGCAGGCAGATCTCTACATAGTCAGTTCCAGGCCAGCTGGGGCTACACTGAGACTGTCTCAAAAAGATCAAAAAAAGGGGAGATGGCTCAGCAGTTAAGAACTCTTGATGAGTTCTTCCAGAGAACCCTAGTTCCATTCCCAACACCCAGTAGACTCCAGCTTGCCTTTGCTTGTCTATGTTCCAAAAAAGTCCTCTGTCCACCTGTCCTTTTCAGCTACTGCCTACTGGGCATCTTTACATATTTCTTTTTTTTTTTTCCTTTTTAGTCTTTTTAAATATTTTATTTATTATTTTTATTTTATGTATATGAATGTTTTGCCTGCATGTATGTAAGTGCACCACATTTGTGCACTTACATACACGCAGAGATGCCCCAGAGAGTCCAGAAGAGAGGGTGTCAGATCCCCTGGAATAATTGTTAGCTACCGTAATGCATCGCTTCATCTGAAAAAATCGCCACACATTTCGACTCCCATAGACTTTCAGTTCTTAGGATTGTCAGCTATAGAATGTTAAAAATACTTAAAGGGGCTGGAGAGATGGCTCAGTGGATAAGAGTGCCGACTGCTCTTGCAGAGGACCCAGCACCCACATGGTGGCTAAGAACCGTCTTTAACTCATGTTCCCGGGGAATCTGACACCCTCTTCTGACCTCCGCAGCATTGCACGACATGGGTGCACCAACCTACATGCAGATAGTACACTTATACACATAAAAAAATGATAAATAGCTGGGCATGGTGGCGCAGGCCTTTAATCCCAGCACTTGGGAGGCAGAGGCAGGAGGATCTCTGTGAGTTCAAGTCCAGCCTGATCTACAAAGTGAGTTCTAGGATAGCTGGGGCTACAGAGAGACCCTGTCTCAAAAAAAAAAAAGACAAAAAAATGATAAATAAAAAAATACTTAAGGAAATAATGGATATATACATTCACAAAGATAAGAACAAAACTACCAATCAAATAACAACAACAATACTCCTTACCTGCCCAAACCAGGAATGAATAAGAACTGAAAATAAAGGGAAACTTCTGGGAATGTAAAATATGCTTGTTAAAATTTTGAAATTCGGGGATTGGAGAGATGGCCTAGCGGTTAAGAGCGCCGACTGCTCTTGCAGAGGACCCGGGTTCGATCCCCAGCACCCACGTGGCGGCTGAGAACCGTCTGAAACTCCAATTCCAGGAGAACTCCAGTTCCAGGGGAATCCGACACCCTCTTCTGACCTCCGCGGCATTGCACGACACGGGTGCACAGACCTGCATGCAGACAGTACATTCATACACATACGGAAATAAATAAAATCAATAAAAAAATGAAATTCAAGCCATGGGTTATCGTATTTTAATATCGTATTTTAAATAATTAGCCTGTATTATTTATATCCAGCACTGGGTTGCATTATGACAGTTCCCACACCTAGAATGTATTCGGGTCGTGTTCACTTCCTGTCGCCCTCTCAGTCTCTCCCAGTCCTGCTCCTCCTCTTCATCTCCCCAATGACACCCCTACTACGTTCATATCTCTTTTTCCCTTTGATTCAAGGAATTTAATTTAGGTTAAGGAGCATGGGTGAGGGGTTATTTGTAGAACGAGCAACTTGCCAGAGGCAATATCACTGAAAAAAACCTTTCTGCCTCCACCCGTAACAACATATAGACATACAGAACCTCATTCTCCTCTGCTCCACAGCCCATGATGGAATGTTGATAGACCCCATCTTTTTTTTTTAATTTCTACTTATTTATTTATTTTAAGGGATTCACAATATAAGAGCACAGTTGTTTTCAGATCACATTAACTTTGCTCAGTTTGCCATACAATTAGGTAATAGGTGCTAGCATCCACAGATGAGGGATACCAGTAGTCATTTGTTTTTCTGGGACTGTGTTACTTCACTTAGCATAATATCTTCTAGCTCCATCCATTTACCTGCAAATTTCATGATGTCTTTTTTTACTGCTGCACATAGAACTCCATTGTGTAGATGTACCACATTTTCTCTATCCACTTATCAGTTGAGGGGCTTTTGGGTTGGTTCCAGCTCTTTGCTATTGTGAAGAGAGCTGCAATAAACATAGCTGTGCATGTATCTTTGCGGTAAGAAGAGTCTTGTGGGTATATACCCAGGAGTGGTATGACTGGGTCAGATGGTAAGCTCATTTTGAGTCTTCCAAGGGTTCTCCACACTGCTTTCCATAGTGGCTGTACAAGTTTATATCATTCCCACCAGAAAGAATGAGTGTTCCCCTTTCCCACAAACTCTCCCAGCCTTGGTTGTCAATTTGTTTTCTTCGATCCTAGCCAGTCTTATTGGATGAGATGGCTATCTTATAAGTGGTTTTTCATTTTGCATTTCTTAATTATTCAGTGATGAACACATTTTTTTTTTTTTTGTCTTTTTGAGCAGGGATCTCCTGTAGCTCCAGCTGTCCTGGGAACTCACTCTGTTCAGCCAGGATTGGCCTTGAACTCACAAAAGATCTCGCTGCCTCTGCCTCACCGAGTGCTAGGATTAAAGGGGTGTGCCACCCACGCCCGGCAGTGAGAACACTTTTTAAGCATGTTTCTCAGCCATCTCTAACTTCCTCACTTGCTGAAGTCTCTGTTTAGTCTTTGCTCTCATCTTTTCAGTGATCTCATTTGTTTCTTTCTTCTTTGACTTTTTGAGTAGTTTATACTATCTGGAATTAGAATTTTTGATCAGATGTCAGTGGTGAAGGTTTCCTCCCCACTCTTGGGTTTCTTTTTCCTTGTTTTTTTCATTGTTTTCTTTTTTTTTGTTCCATTTTGAGCTTTTGAGTTTAATGAGGTCCCATATTGTCAATTCGTCGACCTTAAATATTTGCACAGGCTGCTGTCTGATTCTAGGAGTCTTTTCTTAGCTATGTCTTGTAGTCTGTGCCACTTTTTCTTACTATTGCCTTCAGATCGTTTGGGTTTCAATGTTTGCAAGGTCTTTGATCCATCTGGAGTTTTTTCAGGTTAGGTTTTGGTTTTTTTTTTTAATTTATTCTTCTACCAGTGGTGATCCAGTTTTGCTGACCGCAGTTGCTGAATCTCTCTTTCCTCCTTGCTGTCCTTCTTGGTCCCCTGCCAAATATGAGATGGCTGAAATGTATGTGCCCAAGTTGGATCTTATGGTTTTGTTCCATTGGTCAACAGGTCTGTTTTGTGCAGTCAACCAGGCTGTTTTTTTAAGGACTATAGCCCGTATATAATTTTGGAAGTCTGGTATAGGATGATCCTCCCTTGTCGCTGGATAGCTTTAGTGTCAAACTCTGACACACCTGAGGTTGAAGGGAGCCTCAGCTTTGGGAATTGTCTCATTGGATTGGCCCATGGCCTTGTCCACATCTGTGGAGTATGGTTTTGAATGTCGAGCAGAGTGGAGCATGGCGGAGGCCAGCCACATGAGTGGTGCCACCCTGGGAGGTTTTAGTGTACCGTAATAAGAAGTGCAGGCTGGGCAATGAGCCAGGGGAGACAGCCAGTAAACAGCATTCCTCCATGGCTTGTGTTCAGCTCCTGCTCCAGGTACTCTTCCCTGAAGTTAACCAACCCTTTCCTCCCAAGTTGTGGACGGTCAGAGTGTTTTTGTTCACAGCAAAGGAAGACAACTAGAACATAAATATGGTACCCGAAGAGTGGGCCAATCTGCTGTGACAGACTCTGACTTGGTGTTTTGGGGGGGTGAGGATGTGGAAGTGTTTTGGAATTTGGGCTAGAAAAATCTATGAATGCCTAAAATCGTGGCTGTGTGGAACTTGCAAACAGTTTTGCTGAAAGAATTGTATATGATGCGAGCGCCTGACTGTGAACGTTTCAACAAGGAAGCAGGAACTCATACAAAACTGTTTTAATTCTGTGGGTTCTGGTCACTGGGCGCTTGAAAATCAGCTGTAAGTAACAAGATACCAAAACCTGAAGGGAAATCTTTGTTGTACTGGGACAATTGATGCTGGTAGCTGGAGGAGATTTCTTCAGGGTCAGCACACAGAAACGCGTGTTCCAGAGGGGCCTGAGCACTCCCTATTCAAGCAGAAGCAGGACTTGTTTAGTGTGTAAGAGTCTCCTAATATGGTTCTGGTGTTGAATTTGAGGGGGTCACACAGACAGCAGAGGCTTGGCACTTCAGAGGTTCAGGAAAGACCATTCGGTTGGAAGTGCAGCCATCGGTTGCGTGATAGATCCACAGGATTGCAGGGTCATGGAGAGAAGCTGAAGGCTTTTGCACCAGAGAGAGGTTAGAAGAATCCATTGGTGAAGGTCTGGCCTCTGTTTCAGTGGCGACCCCAGCTTTTTGGGATAGCCAGACCATGGAGCCACCGAAACAGCCAGGTTGATATGGAGTTGGCACTGGCGGCCCATTTGAGAATGCATGCTGTGTGTGCCCATGGATGGCAGAGAGTCAGAGAGAGGAGAACTGCGAACCCTTTGGACGCCAGGAAGATCATGAGTGACATCCTAGATGTCCAGCCTTGAACTCCTTGCTGGACTTAGGTTTTGTTTGATTGCTGACTCTTCCTTTGAAATAGTACTTTTACTGTTTGATTTATAACGTAGCCCACAGTTAGAAGACCTTTTAATAGACTGAATTTATAAGTTTACATATTAAGGCTGTGGGGCTTTTCAGTTTGTACTGTCTTAAGTTGTGCAATTAATGTTAACACATACTTTGGGATACAGAACTGAAGGTTGTGGTTATAGTCGATTGTGTTAATATATGTGTCACGTTGTAAAGGATACAGATTGTTGCTGGATAGCTTTAGTGTCCAATTTGACACACCTGGGTTGAGGGTAACCTCAATGGGAATTGGCTCCATTGGATAGCCGTGGCCACATCGTGAGTGTGGAGTATTGTCTTGAGGTCGCAGCAGTGTGGAAGGGCCCAGCCCACAAACCGAGTAGGTTGCCACCCTGGGCAGGTTGTGTTTGTGTATGTATAAGAAGACCCTGTCTCAAAAGACAAAAAAAAAAAAAAGAGGCGGGGCTTGGCATGAGCCAGGGGGCAAGCCAGTGACAAGACATTCATCCATGGCCTGTGCTTAGCCTCCTGCCCAGGTTCCTGGCCCTGGAGTTCTCTTGCTCTGGGCATCCCATGAAATACCCAGGAGCTGAAGCTGAATAAACCTCTTCCTACCCAAGTTGGTTTGGTCAGGTGTTTTGTCATAGCAATGGAAGCCAAACCTAGAACACCCTAATTGCTTTTTCCTCAGGGTTGCTTTGGCTATTCAGGGTCTTTTGTATTTTCATATGAATTGAGATATTTTTCCCAAGCCTGTGAAGAAAAACTCTATGTGATTTTGATTGGTTGCATAAAATCTGTCAGCAGAGTTTGTGAGAAGGATTTTTACTATTATTAATTTTCCCAATCCATGAACATGGGAGGTTGTTTCCTCCATCTTTGATGTCTTCTTCAATTTCCTTCTTCAGGGTTTTAAAATTTATTGTTGTCAGAGATCTTGGTGTTTTGGTGTTGGTTGTTCCTAGGTATTCTATGTTAATTTGAGGCTATCGTCGAGTGGTAAGTTTCCTTGTGTCTTCTTCATTGTTGCTTGTTGGTATAAACCCAATCTGTTATCGGTCTTGTATAGGTCTTATCGCAGTGTAATCCATCAGCTGCTGAGAGAGGTTCGTCAGTAACATTGGGCCTCGTCGTGCCCAGAAGGTAGTGCAGCGGACAACGCAATCATCCTAGCTCATTAGATTTTTTTTACCAACCCTTCTTCCACAATATTCTTTGAGCCTTTTATAGGGGTAATATGATGCCTTATGTATCGGCTGAGATTGAACAGTCACATTATTTTCAGCACTTTCATAGTTACCTGGGTCTCTGGAAATAACTGCCACCCATTGTACAGAAGCTTCTCTGACCTAACGACAGCACCGAGCATTAATTGCTATGAGTTTAACATCAAGTATTTTGAAAGCATGTTGCTGGCTGTGGTGGACAACTTTTAATCCCAGCACTTTAAGAGGCAGTGGATCTCTGTGAGTTCAAGGCCAGCCTAGTCGTACATAGTGAGTTCAAGGCCAACGGAAAGGGAAGAAAAAAAAAAAATCCTGTCTCGAAAAGAACAAAAACAGAAAAAAGGAAACGCAGTTTGAGCATGTCCCATTGGCCAAAATAACAGTAATAGTTTCTCCCCACTCGGGCTTATGATCTCTCAGCATGGACTCTTGAGCAGAGTTTAAGTAAGTACCAGGCATGATTCTCTCCTGTGAGCCAGCTACTCAAACAACAACCAGACAAACAAGTGGTTGCCATCGTCTACCTTTGTGCTCACTATTGTACCACTGTGCGCCTATCTCACCTGGCAGGTCGCTACTGTAGCTAATGGGGTTCACAATGGGCAAGACTGCTGATGGGGGCTGTTCTCTAGTGGCCTACATAGCACTTTGTATCAATATGGAAGTGACTCAGCTGGGAGGAAGCTTCTCAGTTCAGTTCTGCTTGATTTCTAAAGTCATGCAGCTGAGACGACGTCGGTATCATCAGTAACAAGGTTATGGGGGGCAAACAACAACAATGGCAATAATTATGGAGGCCTCAGGGGCCTCATTGTCCAACAGTACATGTGGAGGTAGGACACCCTGGGCACTGGTGGTTTTGTTAATCAACATTTTGTCTCAGGGTGCAGGCTATTCTTCACCATGAGGATCTTCATTCAAATTGCTTCTTTTTCTTTAAACTTTTGATTTTTTCTTTTTTTGGTCTTTTTGAGACAGGGTCTCTTTGTAGCCCCAGCTAGCCTGGAACCCTTTTTCACTATGTAAGGACCAGGCTGCAGCCTTGACTCACAGAGATTCCCCCTGCTCTTCCATCCCAAGCGATACAACATAGCACCACCCCCACCCTGTTCAAATTGTTTCCTAACTGCCACAGCTCAAGACATAATCCATCTTCCAAGCTCGGATTTATAACAAGAGGTGACAGATGGTTCAACATACATGCAATCAATAAAGTGTCATAAAACTACATTAAAAAACCCAAGACAAAAAAAAACACACGGTCATTAATTGTGCAGAAAAGCCTTTGAACAAAATTCAAATGTCTCCTCAGGTTACAGTCTAGAAGGGAAATGACTGAGGGTACATCTCCATCAGATAATAAAAAAGCCAATACATAACACCACAAGTCCACATCATTCACTCTAAAATGGAGAAAAAAAATAGGAAAACATTGCCCTTAATCACGGAAATGGGGCAAGCTGCTGCCCCTATCTTCAACTCCTTTTCATATAAGTGCTTGAACACACTCAAGGCAATACAGAAAGAAGCGTCAATTCAGGAAGTATTAGTATAACTTGGAAAAAAGAGTGATGCTCAAACCTATCCTTTTTTGCAGATCACATGATATTTACTAAGGAACTCTAAAAATCTCCTACCAGAAAACTCCTACAAAGATTATACAGTTCGCAAAGGTGCAAATACCTAAAATAAAAATAACCTAGAAAAAATCAGTAGCCTTTCTTTTTTTTTTTTTTTTTTTGGTCTTTATGAGACAGGGTCTCCCTATACCCCACTGTCCTGGAAATCACTCTGTAGACCAGGCTGGCCTTGAACTCACAACAGATCCGCACTGGCCTCTGCCTCCCAAGCTGCTTAGGATTTAAGCGTGCACCTAAGCCTTCTTTCATACAACAACAACAAAATTGGAAAAGACACAAAAGGAGACCTTACCTGTAGGCAACTTTCTTTTTAATGCTGATACGGGACCATGTGGCCCTGCTTAGGGCGAACGGGGAACACAGTACCCTGTCTTTGTGGACACTTGTATTGGGGAGCTACCACACAGACGGCCAGCCTGGCTACTTCCATATAGCCCACGCCTGAGTGGGTACTTCCATACTCAGCCCTTAACCTGGACCCCAAGAGACACATATCTCACTCTTGGCCATCGATTTCCACCTGCCCATAGACTGCTAACCCTCAGGACAGGAATCACGGCTGATGGCTGATGGGCCTATTCTCAGCCATGTCACTAACCAATACCAGTACCCGCATTGGTGGTCCACAAAGGGACCCATTTTACAAACCAATGGCCACCTCGAATGAAAGCAGGCCTAACCTTGGCTGTACTGGGGTGTTGCAATAATTAATAACAATGGTGGACATTCCAGTAATTATGATTTCTAAGTGAGAATTCAATTTACTCCTTTTACAGCCTGCTTTATAAACCAAATGAGTCAATTCCACAGAGCCCAATCATAGGCCCCCAACTCCGTGCCATGTCACACCATCTGCTTCCACCCAGCATCACTGCCACCTGGCAATGTTGTTGCCCTCCTTAGGGCAGGATCAGACCCTGGCCATGCTGGTGCCTGGAGGACATGCTAGCTGAAAGCTAGCCCTCTCAATTCAAACTGACCTTTCCCTACATTCCTCCTCGCGTTTTATTTTTTGAAAGGCAAAAAACACCTTCCTATTCAAATAGCCTCAAAATTATTATCTCAGAACAAACTCTGACCAAAGACAGCTAAAGATGTCTACAATAGAAAGTTTAAACTCCTACAGAACTGAGAAGGAGACTGAGAAGAATCACCAGAAGATGGCAGAAGAGACCTCCTATGCTCTTGGATTAGAAGAATAATATAGCTAAAAAAATGACCATCCTGACCAAAAAAATATCACAGATTCAATGCAATCCCATAAAAATTTCATGGAGTTTCTTCATAGAGTGAGAAAAAAAAAATCCTAGTGGGCATCCTGCACTCGGGAGGCAGCAGGCAGGCGTGGCTCTCTGTTGAGTTTTGAAAGCGCCGGCCTGTGTCTTACAGAGTGAGTTCTCGGGAGTAGCTGGGGCCCTAGCAGAGGACCCTGTTTTCTAGTTTCCATGTGTTTTTTAAGATAGTAAGCCTATCCTTGGTGTCATGATAATCGACGCTTTTATTGGGCTTGGGCTGCAATAGATGCATGAAATTAATTTTCAATCTTTATCTATGGACGCTTTACTTCTGCTTGCCCCACGTATGTGGCAACTATTTTGGAGAGAAGTATTCCGTGGGGTGCTGCAGTAGAAAGTGTATTCTTTGTTGTTTGGGTAGAATATTAGTAGTATATCGTGAGGTCCCTTTGGTTTATCGTTAGCTCATTCAGTTCAGATGTCTTCTCTGTTTATTCTTCTGTTGGTTGACCCTGTCGAAAGGCTCAGTGGGGTATTGAACCCTATAAATGCAGTTTAATCAGTTGCTTGAGGTCCTGGAAAAATCGTCTTTATAAAGTTTGGTGCACAGATTTTGGTTCAGTATAATATCATTAATCAATGTGAATAATACTTCATGGTCATAGTTTCTTTTGATAAAGATGTAATTAGCCTTCTTTGTCTCTTCTGATTCTTTTCTATTGAATCTATTTTGTCTGATATTAAAATAGCAACACCTGCTTTATTTTGTTGCCCTTTGTTNTTAGCTAACAGAGTATATATAGAGCTGACACAACTCAACAGCAAAATGATGATGATAATGATGACCCTATTAAAACTTATGTAGACATTTCTTAAAAGAAGATATAAACAGATGGCCAATGGGTATATGAAAAAAAAAAAAAACCTCAACCTCACTAATCATGAGGGAAATGCAAATCAAAACCACCAAAGGTGTTGCCTCAGTCCCCTGAGAACGGCTACTATGGAAAAGGCAAGACAGTGAGAAAGGGGAGCAAGATGCCCCAGCAGGTAAGAGCACTGGCTGCTCTGGAAGAGGACCTGGGTGTGGTTCCCACCACCCACATGGTGGCTAACAATCACTGGTAATTCCAGTTCCAGATGACATCCTCTTCTGTTCTTGGACACTGCATGACTCAGTTGCACCTACTTTCATGCAGGCAATATTCATACATATAAAATGAAGTATTTTTTAAAAAATATTGTGAAGAGCTTGGCATGGTGGTGCATACCTTAAGTCCCAGTACTTAGGAGGCAGACGCAGGTGGTTCTCTGTAAGATCCAGGCCAGCCTGGTCTACATATAGAGTTCCAAGCCAGCTGGGGGGACAGAGAGACCCTGTCTCAAATCAACAAATTGAGAACAGAAGCCAATCTGTTCCCTGAAAACCATCTGTACATCTTCATGTTAAGGTGCTAGAGTCCCAGATGCTGACCGGGCCCTAGCCACTAACATGTAGGAGACAGAGGCAGTATGGGTGGTGGGAAGTGTGAGGGAGAGGCAAGTCCACCTGGATCCCTTCACACTCAGTATCCATGCCACTGGCTACTGCTCTACTGTCTGCACCTTCTCCTTGACACCAAATGTGAGGCTGTTGGAACTGGGGAACATGGAGCCCAGGAAGAAACCTCTGGCCTCATTCACGAAGGCCACACCCACCACACCTGTTACACCCACAGGCTTCTCAGACACATCTACCTCTGAAGGTACTAGGAACAGAGAGCAATGATCTTGATCCTCCCAGTCACTCTCCTAAGGTACTTTTTGGCCAACACAGGGCAGGACCAAACCCCAGGGCCATTATCTACTCCTTAAAAGCTTGCAGTAAGTAACTGACACATAGTTCTTTGGACAAGTGGCATGAATTTGAATGTGATCAAAATGAAGACTCCTAAGGATATATTCCTAGCTTACAGCTAGCAGAGCAGCAAAATGGGAAGCAAAATGCTCAGAGGCAGGTATCCTGTGTAATTCAGTTACCTAGATGAAACAGAACTGAATGGAGAGCTTTTAAAATAAAAGGGATTGCCTTAAGAAATAATTCCACAAACAAGGCTTAAATGTGCAGAGTGGTTGGGTGGAGAGCAGCTTCAAAGACTAATTAAATGAACTCTAAACACAAGGAATTCACAAAGCTAACAGGAAAGAGATGTGCAAACAATTGATTAGGTTTAAACAGAACAGAACTGAACCAAGGGTACCATGCAGTCTGTCAGTAAGATGGGGGTTGGGGGGGGGCATTGCTGTGTTCTAACAGGATCAATGAAGCCATCAGAGAGGCACAGCACTTCATCTGATCCATAATGCTGCATTGCATCCCTCTCCACTGAGGGGTCCAGAGGCCTGAAAACCCCACCCTGAAGCCATTCTCACCACTGCATCCTGGGTTGGGGGCTGCTTCAGCATGGCTCCTTAGAGGCCCTTATACATTTTTAAAGTTATAATGTGATTGCTTTGTGCCTTTTGACTATTTTTTTCCCTAAAACATCTGTTAAATAATAAAAACAAAAGTTTTTTTAATAGAAAATCACAAGTAGTTAGATACAGAAACCAAATTCCGGTCAAGTAATTTCAGTGTTTTTAAAAAAGATATTCAGAAGGTCCAACACTTTCCAAAGAGTACTTTCCTGGGGACTGGAGAGATAGTTTAATGATTAAGTGCACTGGCTGCTCTTGCAGAGAGGACCCAGTTTCAGTTCCCAGCATCCACATGGTAGCTAACAACTGTCCACATCCGCAGTTCCAGGGGATCTGCCCTCCAAGGGCATTGCACACGTGTGCACTTACATAAATGCAGGCAAAAAACCTCATATACATAAACTAAATAAACAAAAATTAAAAATGAACACATTCAAAGCAGCCCTGTGAGCAAATTCTCAGCACAGTACTTCTTCAGATACTCAGGAAACATTCCTAAGTGTAGGCTCCTCACGCTGAGGCTGCAGGTCAGCCTTGACAAGCTCCTTGCTCCCTGGAAGTGAAGTTAAGTTCAGTACTGCCTTGGACAGGTGTGGTGTGCCCCTACAGGCTCCCATGTGGTAAACTTGGACCACATCAGAAGGGCAGAGATAGGTCATGGGACCTTGAAGAAGGGCCTAGATGGGAGGGAGTGTTGTAACAGGGAGCAGGCTGCCCTATGGAATCATGAGTTACCTCTTGCCAGAGCAGCTGTTATAAAGGCCAAGCCTCTGGATCTCTCTGGATCTCTCTGGCTTCCTATCTGGCTACCTGGTCCCTCTTTGTAACTACATTCTCATGAGGCCCTCCTCAGAGCCAAGCTGGTGCTCATGCCCTGACCTCCTGAACTAAGCTGAATAAGCCTTTTCTGTGGTGGTGCATGCCTTTAATCCTAGCACTTCAGAGGCAGAGGCAGGTGGATCTTTGTTAGTTCAAGGCTAGCCTGGTCTACAGAGTGAGTTCCAGGACAGCTAGGGCTACAGGGAGACCCTGTCTCAAAAAGACAAAAAAAAAAAAAAAGAAGGCGGGCTTGGCATGAGCCAGGGGAGCAAGCCAGTGAACAGCATTCCTCCATGGCCTGTGCTTCAGCTCCTGCCTCCAGGTTCCTGCCCTGAGTTCTTGCTCTGGGCTCCCTAAGTGATGAACTGTGACCCAGGAGCTGTAAGCTGAATAAACCCTTTCCTCCCCAAGTTGGTGTTGGTCAGAGTGTTTTGTCATAGCAATGGAAGACAAACCAGAACACCCCTATTTGCTCTTTTCACTCAGGGTTGCTTTGGCTATTCAGGGTCTTTTGTTTTTCCAAATGAATTTGAGGACTTTTTTCCCCAAGCCTGTGAAGAAACTCTTGGGGGATTTTAATTGGGATTGCATTAAATCTGTACAAGAGTTTGTGAGAATGGACATTTTTACTATATTAATTTTCCCAATCCATGAACATGGGAGGTTTTTCCATCTTCTGATGTCTTCTTCAATTTCCTTCTTCAGGGGTTTAAAATTTTTGTTGTAGAGATCTTTGGTGTTTTTGGTTAGGTTTGTTCCTAGGTATTTTATTGTTTTTGAGGCTATCGTGAGTGGGAAGGTCTCCTTGTATTCCTTCTTCAGTTGCTTGTTGTTGGTGATAGACCCCATCTTGTATAGGTCTTGTATAGGTCTTATGCAGGTAATCACAGCTGCTGAGAGTTCGTCAGTACATGGGCCTCGTCGTGCCCAGAAGATAGTGCAGGACAACCTGCTCCATCCTCTGGCTCTTAGATTTTTACCAACCCTTCTTCCACAATATTCTTTGAGCCTTTATAGGGGTAATACTGATGCCTTATGTATGGCTGAGGATTGAACAGTCACTTATTTTCAGCACTTTCATCAGTTATGGGTCTCTGGAATAACTGCCACCCATTGTAAGAAGCTTCTCTGACCAAAGCAGACAGCAGCATTAATCTATGAGTTTAACATCAGTATTTAGAAAGCAGTTTGGCTGGGTGTGGTGGTACACACTTTTAATCCCAGCACTAAGAGGCAGTGGATCTCTGTGAGTTCAAGGCCAGCCTAGTCTACATAGTGAGTTCCAGGCCAACTGGGGCTACAGGGAGATCCTGTCTCAGAAAGACAAAAAGAAAAAAAGAAAGCAGTTTGACATGTCCATTGGCAAAATAACAGTAATAGTTTCCCCACTCGGGCTTATGATCTCTCAGCCATGGACTCTTGAGCAGGTTTACAGTACCAGGCATGGATTCCCTCCTGTGGAGCAGGCTTCAAATCCAACCAGAAAACAAGTGGTTGCCCTCGTTACCTTTGTGTCACTATTGTACCACTGGGCCTATCTCACCTGGCAGGTCGCTACTGTAGCTAATGGGGTTCACAACTGGGCAAGACTGCTGATGGCTGTTCTCTAGTGGCCTACATAGCACTTTGTATCAATATGGAAGTGACTCAGCTGGGAGGAAGCTTCTAGTTCAGTTCTGGCTTGATTTCTCTGTCCTGCAGCTGAGACACGTGGTATCTTCAGTAACAAGGTTATGGGGGGCAAACAACAACAATGGCAATAATTATGGAGGCCTCAGGGGCCTCATTGTCCAACAGTACATGTGGAGGTAGGACACCCTGGGCACTGGGGTTTTGTTAATAACATTTGTCTTCAGGGTGCAGGTTTATTCACCCATGCAGGATGCTTCCATTCAAATGCTTCTTTTTCTTTAAATTTGATTTTTTTTTTTTTGGTCTTTTTGAGACAGGGTCTCTTTGTAGCCCCAGCTAGCCTGGAACTCACTATGTAGACCAGGCTGCCCTTGTACTCACAGAGATCCCCCTGCCTCTTCCTCCCAAGTGCTGGGATTAAAGGC
The DNA here is from genome assembly GCA_009823505.1 of Rhizomys pruinosus. Taxonomy (NCBI): domain Eukaryota; kingdom Metazoa; phylum Chordata; class Mammalia; order Rodentia; family Spalacidae; genus Rhizomys; species Rhizomys pruinosus. The sequence continues at coordinate 25,692 of VZQC01012004.1, forward strand.
ATGCACCACCACACCCAGTGTTAAATTTGATTTCCTAACTGCACACATCAAAAAGATCATCCATCATGACCAAGTCGGATTTATACAAGAGGTGAACAGATGGTTCAACATACATGAATCAATAAATGTCATAAAATACATAAAAAAACACATAAGACAAAAAAAAACACACGGTCATCTCAATTGATGCAGAAAAGGCCTTTGACAAAATTCAACATGTCTTCATGTTGACAGTCCTAGAGGGAATTGGACTGGAGGGTACATTCCTCAAGATAATAAAAGCCATATACAATACACCCACAGCCAACATCATTCTAAATGGAGAAAAAATAGAAACATTCCCTTAAAGTCAGGAATGGGGCAAGGCTGCCCCTATCTTCACTCCTTTTCAATATAGTGCTTGAAACACTCACTAGAGCAATAAGACAAGAAAGGCAAATTAAGGAGTATTAATTGGAAAAGAGGATGTCAAACTATCCCTTTTTGCAGATCACATGATAATTTACCTAAGGAACTCTAAAATCTCCACCAGAAAACTCCTAGAAATGGTTAGTAGTTTCAGTAAAGTGGTGGAATAAAAAATACCTAAACTAAAAATCAGTAGCCTTTCTTTTTTTTTTTTTTTTTGGTCTTTTTGAGACAGGGTCTCCCTATAGCCCCCACTGTCCTGGAACTCACTCGTAGACCAGGCTGGCCTTGAACTCACAAAGATCCGCCTGCCCTGCCTCCCCAAGTGCTAGGATTAAAGGCGTGCACTAGCCTTTCTTATACCAACAACAAACAATTGGAGAAGGAAACAAGGAGACCTTCCTGTAGGAAGCTTTCTTTTTATGCTGAACGGGACCATGTGGCCCTGCTTAGGGGAGGAGGAACACGGTGCCTGTTTTTTGGACACTGTGGGGAGCTGACCCCGCAGCCAGAGGCCAGCTGGCACTTCCCATAGCCCAGCCTGAGTGGTTACTTCCAACTCAGGCCCTTAGCCTGGACCCATGAGACACAATTCCATCTTGGCCTGACTTCCCACCTGCCCAAGAGACTGCTGAACCCTGGACAGGAATTTCAGGCTGATGGGCTGATGGCCTATCTTCAGCCTATGTCCACACTCACAACCAGCTACCCGGATTGGTGGTCCACAAAGGGACCTTTTACAAACCAATGGCCACCGAATGAAATGCAGGCCACCTTGGCCTGTATGGTGCAAAAAAAAAAAATGGTGGACCAATTCCAGGATGATGATGTTCTATGAAATTCAAATTTATCCCTTGCTACAGCCAGCCTGCTTTTAAACTAAATGATGTCAGTTCCCAGAGCCAATCATAGCGCCCCAACTCCGTGCCATTCACACCATTGCTCCACCCAAGCATCAGGCACCTAGGCCATGCTCTTGCTCCTCCTTGGGCAGGATCAGACCCTGGCCATGCGTGCCCTGAGGCATGCTAGCTGAAAGCTAGCCTCTCAATTTAAACTGATCTTCCAACATTCCTCCTGTTTTTATTTTTTGAAAGGCAGACACCTTCCTATTCAAATAGCCTCAAAATATATACTCAGAACAAACCTGACCAAAGACCTAAAGATGTCTACAATGAAAATTTTAAACTCCTGAAGGTAGACTGAAGAAGACACCAGAAGATGGAAGGACCTCCTATGCTCTTGTGATTAGAAGAATTAATATAGTAAAAATGACCATCCTGCCAAGAATATACAAACTCAATGCAATCCCAATTAAATTCATCCAGAGTTTCTTCATAGAGTGAGAAAAAAAAAATCCTAGCTGGGCATCCTAGCACTCGGGAGGCAGAGGCAGGTGGCTCTCTGGAGTTTAAGCCAGCCTGGTCTACAGAGTGAGTTCCGGGAGAGCTGGGGCTATAGAGAGACCCTGTTGTTTAGTTTCCATGTGTTTTTTGTAGATAGTAGGCTTATCCTGGTGTTGATTCTGCGCTTTATTGGCTGTGGGCTGATAGATGCATGAAATTATTTCAATCTTTTTGTATGGAGGTTTCTTCTGTGCCCCAGTATGTGGTCAATTTTGGAGAATGTTCCGTGGTGGCTAGTAGAAAGTGGATTCTCTGGTATTAGGGTGGAATATTCAGTAGATATCTGTGAGGTCATTTGTGTATCGTAGGCATCAGTTCAGATGTCTCTCTGTTTATTCTTTGTCTGGTTGACCTGTCGAAAGGGCTCAGTGGGGTATTGAATCCCCTACATGAGTTAAATCAGTGCCTTGGGTCCTGGAAATCGTCTTATAAAGTTTGGTGCACCAGAGTTTTGGTCAATATATATTTCATGATTGTGAAATCTTCATGGCAGTAGTTCCTTTGATAAAGATAATGGCCTTCTTTGTTCTTCTGATTCTTTTACTTTGAAGTCTATTTTGTCTGATATTAAAATAGCAACACCTGCTTTCTTTTTGTTACCATTTGCTTGGAATATTTTTTCCATCCTTTCACTTTAAGGTGGTGCCTATCCTTGAAGGAAAAATTTTCTTGATAGAGCATCTTATAGGTTTCTGTTTCTTAATCCAATCTCCCAGTCTATGTCTTTTGATTGGGGAGTTTAGTCCATTAATATAAGGTATAACAGAAAGATGTGTGTTGCTTCCTTTCACCTTATCCTTTGTTTGGTTTTTGGTCTAGTTTCTTCCTTCTGCAGTTATGCTTTATTAATTTCTCTTTCTAGGTGCCTGGGGATAGTTGCTCCTTCTTCTGTCCCTTTGAATCCTTCAAGTATTCTCTGAAGGGTTGGTTTTCCAGAAATATTTTCTTTCATATTGTTTTATGTCATGAAAGATTTTTCTCTGTCCTTCAACTATAATCGACATTTTTGCTGGGTAATAGTAACCTGGGTTGGCGTCTATTGTCCTTAACACAGAATGCTTTGCTCCACGTTCTCTTGCTTTATAGTTTCACTGAAAATTAGTGTAATTCTGAAGGTTTCCCCTTAAATGGGACTTGTTATTTTTCTGTTGTGGTTTCAGAATTTTGTCTTTTTTTCTTTTTTTTTTTTTTTTTTTTTATTGATTTTCTTTCTTTTCTTTATTTTTTATTTTTTTAAATTTCTTTATTTATTGCGTATGAATGTATTGTCTGCATGTAGGTTGTGCACCCGTGTCATGCAAGCTGTGGGAGTCAGAAGAGAGCATCAGATTCCCCTGGAATGGAGTTAAAGACAGTCTCAGCTGCATGGGTGGGGTGGGGGGGGCTGGGATAGAACCCGGGTTCTCTGCAAGAGCATCAGTGTTCTTAACCGCTAGCCATCTCTTCCAGCCCCAAGAGTTTTTTTCGATTTTGGGCTGTTTTGAGTTCTATGTGCTCTTGTATTTTTATTGGTTTGTTTTTTTTTTAGTTTGGGGAATTTTTTCTCTATTATTCTGTTGAAGATCTGATCAATACCATTCTCTTGGGAATTCTTCTCCTTCCTCTATTCCTGTGTGTGGAGGCTTATAACTTTTCATAGTGTCCCACAGTTCCTGGTTGTTCTACTTTTGTCATTTTAAAATTTTTCATAATCTTTCCTTGAGGTTTTTAGTTTTTCTGTGTTTATCTTCCAGGTCTGATATTTTGTTCTGCTTCCTCCATTACTACTTCTGAGGCGTTTTTTCCATTCCTTTCCTCTTTGATTGGATGAGTTGTGATGGTTCCTTTTTTATTTCATCTTGTGATTTCTTAGTATTTCCAATTCCCGGAGCCGCAAGTCTCGCCATCTCCGGTGGTCCTCTCAATGGGCTCAGCCAATCCCAGACCAAGCTCCCCAGGCCTGCGTGAGAGTGGCCGCGAGTGCCATCGGATCCTGGCTTGGGAAGCCGGGATATCGGTGGATTGTCCCATGGTTGTCGGCCTGGGACCAATCCCATCGTAGACCTCTCCCCAGGGTTGGTAGAGCTGGTGTGGATTATCCTGCACCTTTCCCTGGTGCCGTCTTCTCCCTGGCATGTGGGTCTCTTGCTGTATTCAATGGAATCCCAAATCCTTTTCACTGTGTTTGAAGTCTTGCTTGCTTGCCTCCTTCAGATGCCTTTTTTTTTTTTTTTTTTTTTTTTTTTTATGGATTCTGTTTAGGTTTATCTTTATTTAGTTTCTTGAAGTCTACTCACTCTTGTTCTGTTCTGAAGGTTCTCCAAAGAATCCACTTAGACACTCCTAGTCAATTCCAGTCGGGGGGGTTGTAATATGCCTACTACTCTGTGCTTCAGGTGGCCTGGGAAACCCCGATCTAAGCTCTGTGCAATCAAGTCACACTGTGGCAACAGGCCCACCTTTTATACCAGCTGCAGGACACTCTGCCCTACAGCCAACAGCCAAAGAGACAAGACAACCAAACCAAACAATCCACCTGGCTGAAGCACCAGTCCTACCTGTGCTTCAGGTGGTCCTGGAAATCCCCGGTCTAAGCTCTGTGCACTTACCACTGATTGTTTTTACAGTGGGTAGGACCACTGATTGTTTTTCTTCCTTGGCAACTTGCAAAATATCTTCTGATATTTGCAGCCTGATTTTTTTTATTGAGGTTTGTGGCATTTCATAACAACATTTTTTTTTTTTTTTTTTTTGGTCTTTTTCAAGACAGGGTCCCTTGTAGCCACAGCTGTCCTGGAACCACTCTGTAAGCCAGCTGGCCTTGAACTCACAAAGATCCGCCTGCCTCTGCCTCCCAGTGCTAGGATTAAAGCGTGCGCACCATGCCCCGACTCATACAACATTTTTTATCAAATCTAGACCCATTCCCCCTCCTTAGCCCCCACCCCAACCAGAGCTCATGCATTCTGCCTACATGTCTTTCACTTTTTTCTCATGTCTTTTAAAAAATTTTTTGATGCAGAAGTTTACTTGTTTTGGACAGAAGTTTAACTGTTTCATTTGGTTCTTTGACCTAGTATTTTTTTGTTTATGTTGTTCTTTCAATTGTATGCGCCAAATTATGCATATATACACGCTACACATATACCAAATTATGAGTCTGAAATAAGCATAGGTTAATTCCAAAACATCTTTAAGGATTTACATTTTAACATCAGAATTGTATTCAGGCAAAGAAAAAAATGTCACTTACATTGCTACATTACATAGCAAGTTGATGAGTACCATCAGGTATTAATTTTACTGAAAAAGAAAGAAAGAAAAAGATATTCCAGTTTCCCTTAAATAAGAGATTTGGTGCTAGGGATCCAAAAGAGGGACACCATCATCATTTGTTTTTTCGGGACTGTTAACTTCACTTAGCTTAATGACTTCTATTTCCATCCATTTACCTGCAAAGTTCATGATGTCATCTTTTTTTTTTTTTTTTTTTTTTTTGTCTTTTTGAGACGGGTCTCCCTGTAGTCCCGCTGTCCTGGAACTCACTCTGTAGACCAGAACTGGCCTTGAACTCACAAAGATCTGCCTGCCTCTGCCTCCCAAGTGCTGGGATTAAAGGCATGTGCCACCACACACTGGCCTTTTTTTTTTTTTACTGCTGCATAGAATTCCATTGTGTAGATGTACCACATTTTCTTCATCCACTTGTTCATAGACATTTAAATGTATACAGTTCCCTCTTGGAAATCCGGAGTGGCAGGTGAGGAGTTTATATCACTTCTTATTATCAGTGGTGATTTTTCTCTCAGTATTGATTTCTGTGGGTGTAAAAGGGGAAATTAATTTAAAAGTTTATTTTATTTTATGTGCATGAGTTTGCCTGAATGTATGTAAATGCCACATGTGTTGCAATGCTGCGAGGCCCAGAAGAGGTGTCAGTCCCCTGGGATCGTAATTATGATGTGTTAGCCAGTGCTCTTAAATGCTGAGCCCATCTCTCTAGTCCCCGGAATTAATTTTTATCTAGAGCATGTGGCGGGACCCCAAGAGTTGCTCAGGTTTTGCCATATTTGAAGCCCCACCTGGGCCTAGTAGTTAAAACTCAATTCAAAGTATGGGCATAAAAGAAAAGGTTAATTCAACTAAACAGGTCACTGTGTACATGGTTACTGAGAATCAACTCATTCTGCATGGCTGCTTGGACTTTATGCTTGGCTTGCTTTTAGAGAAGGTTAAGGGGCTTACTCGCTCCTAAGCTTGGGAACTTTTTACACCTGGAAAATTTTTTTTTCCTATATAAACACCTCTCAACTATAATCTCTGCTACACACCCTCAAATGAATGTCGGTGTGTAGTCATCGGTTCGTAAAGACTTTTCTATTGGTTTCATTTTGTGGTCTGAGTGGTCTTCGTTGGGTGAAATTACCCCATTAAGAGATGTTTTGTAGATAATGTTGGAGGGATGTAAAGCTCTTCATATAGATTATAGTGAATTATGAGCAATTCAGTTAAAGTTTATAACAATAGATCCTTTTCATGACATGTTTATGTGGAATTATTCATGTAAAATATGAAGGAAACTACTTATTTCTGGATTTGTGTTAGTTGTGCACATTCAGCAGTTGTTAGCATCTGCTATAGAGCTTGTTTGAAGAGTGTGAACTAGTTCACTAGAATCCTGGTTCTGCCAGAGAAACAAGATGCAGTTTTGGTAGCTGATCCTTGAATTATTGAATTATTCTGGAGTGGACCCTGGGGACGGTTTTATGGCTCAGGCAGATGGATTCTCAGGAGAAAGACTTACAGTCTGTGTCTTTGTACTAGATGGTTGAAATTGCTTCCCTCTTGCAAATCTTTTCCTTTTCATTTTGTCTGTTCTCAGGGCACCAGCATAACTGCTGCTTTCTTTTTCAAGACTTTGTAAAACTGCAGGCGTCAGAGCGTATTGAGTTTCCAGTGTGTGCTATAACTTTTTTGCAAATATATTAGTTGTGCGCCATTAACAACCAAATACAGAACTAAAGCAAAACAAGACAAGCAGAACAGCAGGAGGCCTGACCACGGGAGAAGGCGAGATTCTTGTGTCTAGTGGCAGATTAATTAGGAACTCAAGAGTTTAAGAGATCTCAGATTATATACCGCTTCTCTGAAGGGATTTTATCTTCTGAATTCAAGCCTGCATATCCTATTTGGGTGTCTGAAATATATTCATCTGGTGGTCCTTTAATGCTCATTATGTGTGTGCCAACATATCCACATAGATGTTCTATATCCTTGGACCATAGGACTCGCAGCTCTTGGGAGCTAGCAAATCTCAGAATCTGTCCCGCAAGGCTGACATCCTACGCTTAGAGCTCTACGCAGGGGAGGCAGGAGGGAACGGTGTGAAAGTAACCTGGAGAAAAAGGAAATGGACCCAGTCCGCGGGAAGGAAAACCTTGGAGTTTTATTATAAATTGTGAAACTCAAGGCTTTTTTATACAGATCCTTAGCTGGGCTGGGACACACAAGCCTTGGGGGCATGCGAGGAGGCCGATTGGGAAGCAACAAGGACCCCAAGGCCATCTTTTCCAAGATCAAAGCTTTATTGCCTGAAGGGATCATAGACAGTCAGGTTCCAGGCGCTCACATGGTTTGGCAAGATTCCTCAGCAGGGGTGGAGGCTTGAGGCTGCCTTGCTGACTCTTTTTAAGTGCTTCTGCCGAAAGAATGATACACATTGGGGTTCCTAAAATATGTTGTAATACTGAGTTGTTGCCAGGATGGTGGCACGCTTTAATCTCAGCACTTGGGAGACAGAGGCAGTGGATCTTAGGTGGGTTCAAGACCAGCCTGGTCTACAGAGTGAATTCCAGCGAGCTGGAGGTAACAGGAGACCTGTCTCAAAAAACCTTGAAAAATACTGAGTGTTAATACTTTGGAAGCCATTGAGACAAAATTATAGCTCTTTAAAACCTGGAAATTAAGCATTTGAATTTGCCAACTCATGCACTCTTTACATTCTTTGTTTTTTTTTTTTTATCAGCAGAAGCGATCAAATAAAAGATACATGGAAACAATTAACTATACTTCTATAACAGAAGTTTCCTTCAAAGCTTTTGATAGAGTTTACCTTAATCTTCTCTTCATTTTGGATGGCAAATTTGGGGGTACTACCTATATTTTCTAGTTCTCTGCCTTTTGGCCATTTCCTCAACAGGGACTCAGCCTGCAGGAATGCATTTGCTTGTATGTAATAACATTGCATGCCTTATGAGGCCATCACTCTGGTTTTTGCTTGACTTGCTAGATTTCTCCAAATGCTATGCTAGTGAGGTAGTTTAAAACTGTTTTTTTTTTTTCAGGCTGGAGAGATAGCTCAGTGGTTTAGAACACCGACTGCTCTTGCAGAGGACCTGGGTTTGATTCCTAGGTCCTCTGCAAGAGCAGAGGTTAAGAGGCTAAGAACCATCTTTAACCCCAGTTCCAGGGGAATCAGACGCCCTCTTCTGACTTCCACAGCATCGCACGACATGGGTGCACCAACACACTGCAGACCAGTACATTCATACACAAGAAAAAAAATGAAAGAAGCGGGCGGTGTGGTGGTGCCGCCTTTAATCCCCTAGCACTTGGGAGGCCAGAGGAGGCAGATCTTTGTGAGTTCAAGCCAGCCTGGTCTACAGAGTGAGTTCCAGGCCAGCTGGAAGCGAGACCATGTCTTGAATAGACCAAAAAAAAAAAAAAAAAAAAAAAAAAAAAAAAAAAAAAAAAGAAACAAAACAAAACTGTTTTCCTTTTTTTATTTTTTATTTTTTAGGATTATTATTTTATCTTTGGATGTGGATAAATGTAACTGGTCTTGCCATGCAGGTCCGTGCACCCGTGTCGTGCAAGGCCGCGGAGGTCAGAAGAGGTCTTGGAATTCCCCTGGAACGGAGTTACTCCTGGAAGTGGAAGTTACAGACGGGTCTTGGCCGCCATGTGGGGTGCTGGGGATCGAACCCAGGTCCTCGGCAAGAGCGTCTGTGCTCTTAACCGCTAGGCGAAATCATCTCCAGTCCCATAAACAAACTGTTTTTTCAAAATTGTTAAATTAGGGCGGGCATGGTGGTCCAAACACGCCTTTAATCCCCAGCACTCGGGAGGGCGGAGGCATGTTGGAATCTCTGTGAGCGCAAGGCGACCCTGGTCTACAAAGCGAGCTCGACCAGGCCAGGCTGGGACTAAAGGGAGACCCTGTCTCAAAGAATACCAAAAAAAAATTGTAAATTAGCACAGGTACAGAAAGGGAAAAAANTTATTTAGTAAAACAAAGCCTAATATTAACCCAATCCATGCTTTTATTTTTCTTAATATTTTATTATTTTTATTTTATGTGTACAAGTATATTGTTTGCATGTAAGTAAGTGCACCCATGTTGTACAGTGCCCACAGAGGTCAGAAGAGGGCATCAGATCCCCTGGAACTGAAGTTATGAACAGATGTTAGCTTCCATGTGGGTGATGGGAATCAAACCTGGGTCCTCTGCAAGAGCAGTCAGTGCTCTTAACTACTGAATCATCTCTCCAGCCCCTTTTATTGAATGAAACTTTTTTTTGTCTTTTTGAGACAGGGTCTCCCTATAGCCCCCACTGTCCTGGAACTCACTCTGTAGACCAGGCTGGCCTTGAACTCACAAAGATCCGCCTGCCTCTGCCTCCCAAGTGCTAGGATTAAAGGCGTGCACTAGCCTTTCTTTATACCAACAACAAACAATTGGAGAAGGAATACAAGGAGACCTTCCTGTAGGAAGCTTTCTTTTTATGCTGAACGGGACCATGTGGCCCTGCTTAGGGGAGGAGGAACACGGTGCCTGTTTTTTGGACACTGTGGGGAGCTGACCCCTCAGCACAGAGGCCAGCTGGCTACTTCCCATAGCCCAGCCTGAGTGGTACTTCCAACTCAGGCCCTTAGCCGGGACCCATGAGACACATATTCCACTCTTGGCCGTGACTTTCCACCTGCCCAGAGACTGCTGAACCCTGGACAGGAATTTCAGGCTGATGGCTGATGGCCTATCTTCAGCCTATGTCCACTCACAATACCAGCTACCCAGATTGGTGGTCCACAAAGGGACCTTTTACAAACCAATGGCCACCTGAATGAAATGCAGGCCTACCTTGGCCTGTATGTGTGCAATAATTAATAAAAATAATGGTGGACAATTCCAGGATGATGTTTCTATGAAATTCAAATTTATCCCTTGCTACAGCCTGCTTTTATAAACTAAATGATGTCAGTTCCCAGAGCCAATCATAGCGCCCCCAACTCCGTGCCACTTCACACCATTGCTCCACCCAGCATCATGCACCTAGGCCATGTTGTTTGCTCCTCCTTAGGGCAGGATCAGACCCTGGCCATGCGGTGCCCTGAGGCATGCTAGCTGAAAGCTAGCCTCCAATTCAAACTGGATCTTCCTACATCTCCTCCTGTTTTTATTTTTTGAAAGGCAGACACCTTCCTATTCAAAATAGCCTCAAAATTATTATCTCAGAACAAACCTGACCAAAGACACTAAAGATGTCTACAATGAAAATTTTAAACTCCTGAAGGAGACTGAAGAAGACACCAGAAGATGGAAGGACCTCCTATGCTCTTGGATTAGAAGAATTAATATAGTAAAAATGACCATCCTGCCCAAAGTAATATACAAACTCAATGCAATCCCAATTAAAATCTCCATGAGTTTCTTCATAGAGTGAGAAAAAAAAAATCCTAGCTGGGCATTCCTAGCACTCGGGAGGCAGAGGCAGGTGGCTCTCTGTGAGTTTGAAGCCAGCCTGGTCTACAGAGTGAGTTCCGGGAGAGCTGGGGCTATAGAGAGACCCTGTTGTTTAGTTTCCATGTGTTTTTGTAGATAGTAGGGCTTATCCTGGTGTTGATAATGAGCTTTATTGGGCTGTGGGCTGATAGAATGCATGAAATTATTTCAATCTTTTTGTATGGAGGTTTCTTCTGTGCCCCAGTATGTGGTCAATTTTGGAGAATGTTCCGTGGGGTGCTGAGTAGAAAGTGTATTCTCTGGTATTAGGGTGGAATATTCAGTAGATATCTGTGAGGTCCATTTGGTGTATCGTAGCATTCAGTTCAGATGTCTCTCTGTTTATTCTTTGTCTGGTTGACCTGTCGAAAGGGCTCAGTGGGGTATTGAATCCCCTACTATGAGTTAATCAGTGCCTTGAGGTCCTGGAAAATCGTCTTTATAAAGTTTGGTGCACCAGAGTTTGGTCCATATATATTCATGATTGTGAAATCTTCATGGTCAGTAGTTCCTTTGATAAAAATGTAATGGCCTTCTTTGTCTCTTCTGATTTCTTTTACTTTGAAGTCTATTTTGTCTGATATTAAAATAGCAACACCTGCTTTCTTTTTGTTACCATTTGCTTGGAATATTTTTTTCCATCCTTTCACTTTAAGGTGGTGCCTATCCTTGAAGGTAAGATGTATTTCTTGTAGGCAGCATTTAGATAGGTTCTGTTTCTTAATCCAATCTCCCAGTCTATGTCTTTTGATTGGGGAGTTTAGTCCATTAATATTTAAGGTTATAACAGAAAGATGTGTGTTGCTTCCTTTCACCTTATCCTTTTGGGTTTTTGGTCTAGGTTTCTACTTCTGCAGTTATGCTTTTATTAATTTCTCTTTCTAGGTGCCTGGGGATAGTTGCTCCTTTCTTCTGTCCTTTGAATTCCTTCAAGTATTCTCTGAAGGGTTGGTTTTCCAGAAATATTTTCTTTCATATTGTTTATGTCATGGAAGATTTTTCTCTGTCCTTCAACTATAATCGACATTTTTGCTGGGTATAATAACCTGGGTTGGCATCCATAGTCCTTTAACACTGGGAATGCTTTGATCTATGTTCTTGCTTTCATGGTTTGAACGGAGAAGTCAGTTGTAATTCTGATAGGTTTCCCCTTATATGTGACTTGTTATTTTTCTCTTGTGGCTTTCAGAATTTTGTCTTTGTTTTGGGTGTCTAACATTTTAACTATGATATGGCATGGAGAGTTTCTTTTCTTTTCTTTTTTTTTAAATTTTTTAAAATTTCTTTATTTATGCGTATGAATGTATTGTCTGCATGTAGGTTTGTGCACCCGTGTCATGCAATGCTGTGGAGGTCAGAAGAGAGCATCAGATTCCCCTGGAACTGGAGTTAAAGACAGTTCTCAGCTGCCATGTGGGTGCTGGGGATAGAACCCGGGTCCTCTGCAAGAGCAGTCAGTGTTCTTAACCGCTAGGCCATCTCTCCAGCCCCAGAGAGTTTCTTTTCTGATTTTGGCTGTTTTGAGTTCTATGTGCTTCTTGTATTTTTATTGGTTTGTCTTTTTTTTTAGTTTGGGGAAATTTTCATCTATTATTCTGTTGAAGATCTGATCAATACCATTCTCTTGGAATTCTTCTCCTTCCTCTATTCCTGTGATGTGGAGGCTTAATCTTTTCATAGTGTCCCACAGTTCCTGGTTGTTCTACTTTTGTGCATTTTAAAATTTTTCATAATCTTTCCTTGAGGTTTTTAGTTGTTCTGTGTTATCTTCCAGGTCTGATATTTTTGTTCTGCTTCCTCCATTCTACTTCTGAGGCTTTTTCCATTCCTTTCCTCTTGATTGGATGAGTATTTGATTTCCTTTTTCATTTCATCTTGTGATTTCTTTAGTATTTCCACTTCCCTTTGGAGCTTCTCAATCTCTTCCTATAGCTCTTTGCTTTGCTGGTTGGTTTCCTTTTCTTTTTCAACATGGGATCTTTTCAGTGTTTCCAATTCCTTCCAGAGTTTCTCAATCTCTCTCTCTAGGTCCTTCTTGAGTTTTTCATTCTCTCTTCTTAGTTCTCTGACTTGTTCTTTATAGCCTTTGATATCTTTGAGTATGTCCACAATTGTTCTATGATCTGTGTCCTGGGCCATCCCCAGGGGGATCCCACTGTAGAACTCTCCCACAGGGTTGGTAGAGCTTGGTGTGGAATTATCCTGCACCTTTCCCATGTTGTCCCTTCTTCATGTCCCTGGCATGTGGGTTTCTCTTTGCCTGTATTCCAATGCGAATCCCAAATGCCTTTTCACTGTGTTGAAGTCTTGCTTTGCTTGCCTCCTTCAGATGCCTTAATTGTTTGTTTGTTTCCTTGCTTATTGACTTGTCTAAGTTCTAGGTTTTCTATTGGAAGTCTAACTCAGTCTTCCTTTTCTGTTCTGAAGGTTCTCCAAAGAATCCACTTAGACACTCCCTAGTCAATTCCAGTCGGGGGGGTTGTAATATGCCTACTACTCTGTGCTTCAGGTGGGCCTGGGAAATCCCCGATCTAAGCTCTGTGCACTCAAGTCTCACTGTGGCAACAGGCCCACCTTTTATACCAGCTAGCAGGACGACTCTGCCCCTACAGCCACACAAGATGATTGAATCAAACCAAACAATCCACCTGGCTGAAGTGCCCAGCTCCTACCTGTGCTTCAGGTGGTCCTGGGAAATCCCCGGTCTAAGCTCTGTGCACTTACCACTGATTGTTTTTACAGTGGGTAGGACCACTGATTGTTTTTCTTCCTTGGCAACTTGCAAAATATCTTCTGATATTTGCAGCCTGATTTTTTTTATTGAGGTTTTGTGCATTTCATACAACATTTTTCTTTTTTTTTTTTTTTTTGGTCTTTTTTCAAGACAGGGTCTGCCTTTAGCCACCGCTGGTCCTCTGAACTCCCATCGTAACCAGCTGGCCTTGAACATCACAAGATCCGCTGCCTCTGCCTCCCAGTCTAGGATTAAAGCGTGCGCCACCATGCCCCGACTCATACAACATTTTTTATCAAATCTAGACCATTCCCCCTCCTTAGCCCCCACCCCAACCAGAGCTCATGCATTCTGCCTACATGTCTTTCACTTTTTTCTCATGTCTTTTAAAAAATTTTTTGATGCAGAAGTTTACTGTTTTGGACAGAAGTTTACTGTTTCATTTGGTTCTTTGACCTAGTATTTTTTGTTGTAGTTGTTCCTTTCAATTTGTATTGCTCCAAATTATGCATATATACACGCTACACATATACCAAAATTATGATGTCTGAAAATAAGCCATAGGTTAATTCCAAAACACTTTAAAGGATTTACATTTTAACATCAGAATTGTATTCAGGCAAAGAAAAAAATGTCACTTACATTGCTACATTACATAGCAAGTTGATGAGTACCATCAGGTATTAATTTTACTGAAAAAGAAAGAAAAAAAAGATATCCAGTTTTCCCTTAAATAAGAGATTTGGTGCAGGATCCAAAAGAGGGACACATACATCATTTGTTTTTCTGGGACTGTTAACTTCACTTAGCTTAATGACTTCTATTTCCATCCATTTACCTGCAAAGTTCATGATGTCATCTTTTTTTTTTTTTTTTTTTTTTTTGGGTCTTTTTGAGACAGGGTCTCCCTGTAGTCCCAGCTGTCCTGGAACTCACTCTGTAGACCAGACTGGCCTTGAACTCACAAAGATCTGCCTGCCTCTGCCTCCCAAGTGCTGGGATTAAAGGCATGTGCCACCACACCTGGCCTTTTTTTTTTTTTACTGCTGCATAGAATTCCATTGTGTAGATGTACCACATTTTCTTTATCCACTTGTTCATAGACATTTAAATGTATACAGTTCCCTCTTGGAAATCCGGAGTGGCAGGTGAGGAGTTTATATCACTTCTTATTATCAGTGGTGATTTTTCTCTCAGTATTGATTTCTTGGGTGTAAAAATGGGGAAATTAATTTTAAAAATTTATTTTTATTTTATGTGCATGAGTGTTTTGCCTGAATGTATGTAAATGCACCATGTGTATGCAATGCTGCAGAGGCCAGAAGAGGTGTCAGATCCCCCTGGGATCGTAATTATGGATGGTGTTAGCCAGTGCTCTTAAATGCTGAGCCATCTCTCTAGTCCCCTGGAAATTAATTTTTATCTAGGAGATGTGGCGAGGAACCTCAAGATTGCTCATGGTTTTGCCATATTATGAGCCCCAACTGAGCCTAGAAGTTAAAACTCAATTCAAAGTATGGGCATAAAAGAAAAGGTTAATTCAACTAAACAGGTCACTGTGTACATGGTTACTGAGAATCTAACTCATTCTGCATGGCTGCTGGATTTTATGCTTGGCTTGCTTTTAGAGAATAGGGTTAGAGGGGCTTACCGCTCCTAAGCTTGGGAACTTTTTACACCTGGAAATTTTTTTTTCCTATATAAACACCTCTCAACTATAATCTCTGCTACACACCCTCAAATGAATGTCGGTGTGTAGTCATCGGTTCGTAAAGACTTTTCTATTGGTTTCATTTTGTGTCTGAGTGGTCTTCTTTGGTGAAATTACCCCATTACAGAGATGTTTTGTAGATAATGTTGGAGGGATGTAAAGCTCTTCATATAGATTATAGTGAATTATGAGCAATTCAGTTAAAGTTTATAACAATAGATCCTTTTCATGACATGTTTATGTGGAATTATTCATGTAAAATATGAAGGAAACTACTTATTTCTGGATTTGTGTTAGTTGTGCACATTCAGCAGTTGTTAGCATCTGCTATAGAGCTTGTTTGAAGAGTGTGAACTAGTTCACTAGAATCCTGGTTCTGCCAGAGAAACAAGATGCAGTTTTGGTAGCTGATCCTTGAATTATTGAATTATTCTGGAGTGGACCCTGGGGACGGTTTTATGGCTCAGGCAGATGGATTCTCAGGAGAAAGACTTACAGTCTGTGTCTTTGTACTAGATGGTTGAAATTGCTTCCCTCTTGCAAATCTTTTCCTTTTCATTTTGTCTGTTCTCAGGGCACCAGCATAACTGCTGCTTTCTTTTTCAAGACTTTGTAAGAACTGCAGGCAGTCAGAGCTATTGAGTTCCAGTGTGTGCTATAACTTTTTTGCAAATATATTAGTTGTGGCCATTAAACTAACCAAATACAGAACCTAAAGCAAACAAGACAAAAGGAACAGCAGGAGGCCTGACCAGCGGGAGAAGGCAGAGATTCTGTGTCTAGTGGCAGATTAATTAGGACTCAAGAGTTTAGAGATTCAGATTTTACCCTTCATCTGAAGGGATTTTATCTTCTGAATTCAAGCCTCATTCCTATTTGGGTGTCTGAAATATATTCATCTGGTGGTCCTTTAAATGCTCATTATGTGTGTGCCACATTCCACTAGATGTTCTTCCTCCTTGGACCAAGGCTCGCAGCTCTGGGAGGCTGCAAATCTCAGAGCTGTCCCCACCCAGCCGGCTGACAATCCTAGCTTGAGCTCTAGCGGGGAGGCGGAGGGAACGGTGGAAAGTAACCTGGAGAAAAAGGAAATGGACCCAGTCCGGGAGGAAAGACTGGGTTTTAATATTGTAACTCAAGGCTTTTTTATACAGATCCTTGCATGGGCTGGGACACACACAGCCTTGGGGGCTGGAGGAGGCGATTGGGACAAGCAGGACCCCAGGCCATCTGTTCCAGATCAAAGCTTTTTGCCCTAAGGGATCAAAGACAGTCAGGTTCCCAGGCCTCACAGGTTTGGCAAGATCTCAGCAGGGGTGGAGGCTTGGAGGCTGCTTGCTGACTCTTCTTTAAGTGCTTCTGCCAAAAGAATGACTACATTTGGGTTCCTAAAATTATGTTGTAATACTGAATTGTTGCCAGGCATGGTGGCGCACGCCTTTAATCTTAGCACTTGGGAGACAGAGGCAGGTGGATCTTTGTGGGTTCAAGACCAGCCTGGTCTACAGAGTGAGTTCCAGGACAGCTGGGGCTACAGGGAGACCCTGTCTCAAAAAACCTTTAAAAAATACTGAATTGTTAATACTTTGGAAGCCATTGAGACAAAATTATAGCTCTTTAAAACCTGGAAATTAAGCATTTGAATTTGCCCACTCATGCACTCTTACATTCTTTTTTTTTTTTTTTTTTT
>VZQC01012004.1:43082-54599 GCA_009823505.1 Rhizomys pruinosus
AAAAAAAAAAAAAAAAAAAAAAAAAAAAAAAAAAAAAAAAAAGAAACAAAACAAAACTGTTTTCCTTTTTTTTATTTTTTATTTTTTATTATTATTATTTATCTTTGTATGTGTATGAATGTACTGTCTGCATGCAGGTCTGTGCACCCGTGTCGTGCAATGCCGCGGAGGTCAGAAGAGGATCTTGGATTCCCCTGGAACTGGAGTTCTCCTGGAATTGGAGTTACAGACGGTTCTTGGCCGCCATGTGGGTGCTGGGGATCGAACCCAGGTCCTCTGCAAGAGCGTCTGTGCTCTTAACCGCTAGGCTATCTCTCCAGTCCCACAAAACTGTTTTTCAAAATTGTAAAGTAGGGCTGGCATGGTGGTCCACGAACGCCTTTAATCCCAGCACTCGGGAGGCGGAGGCAGGTGGATCTCTGTGAGCTCAAGGCTAGCCTGGTCTACAAAGCGAGCTCCAGGCCAGCTGGGACTAAAGGGAGACCCTGTCTCAAAAATACCAAAAAAAAATTGTAAATTAGCACAGGTACAGAAAACCATATGAAACATATAGATGATACTCCTACAACTATAAAGAATTTTTTTAAATTGCATTTAGTGTGTGTGTGTGTGTGTGTGTGTATGTCTGTGTATGTGTGTTTGTGTGTCTACGTAATGGCACTCATGTGGTGTCAGAGGACAGTATGTGGGAGTAGGTTCTCTACCTCTACTCTGTGGGTCCTAGGGATCAACTCAGGGCATTGGGCTTGGTAGCAAGAGCCTTTACCTGACAATCCATCTTGCTGGCTCTATAATGAAAATTTAAGGAAATATGTGGGATACTTATAGGTTGTGAGGGAAGGTAGATTTGTGTTGTCTTTTTGGAGGGATATTTAATAACTTAAAATTCTCGTTTTGGCCTACTGAAACAGTACTGGCATTTTTCCCCATAGTCACTTTTTTAAATTAAAAGGTAGCATTTACCAACGTTTAAAAGATGGCATTATGGAAACATACACAGCTACATTTCCTGGAAGTAATTAAGACAGTGATTATTTGCATTCTGTCAATCTGGGGAGAGCATAACAGTGTTTTAAGGTCTTATTTGTTGGCTATGATTGTTGACATTTTGATTGGTGCTTGGAACACCATAATGGAAGGAATGCAGGTGGCTGGGAAGAACATAGAAGGATCTCATAGGAATATAGTCTGGACACCTGATTGATCAACATGCCTGTGCATTCAAGCTTCTCCAACTGGACTATGGGAACCTTGGGTTGTTCAAAATTTGGACATAGATACTTGCAAAATGCACCAATTACTTAATTGTATGACATACTGAGTAACATCATTGTTATCTGCAAACAACTGTGTCATTGTATTGTAGAATCCCTTAAAAATAAAAATAAAAAAATTAAAAAAAAAAAAAAAGAACTCTGTGGAATTAGTGATTGACAGAGTGGGGCATATGGTTGAATAAAACGACATGGAGCTCACCATTGCCAGGAGGGAAAACAGACTGCCCAGTCTATAATCGGAATTTACAGACAATCATGGCTTGCTTGGAGAGAGGATGTCCAACTTAAGGGAATGGGAAACCTAGCATGAATCAGTAAATGTTAATAGGTATGTTAGGGAGAAAAGTGTGGATATTAATGGACACAATGAATGTGTGTCTGTATTGGGATCAAAGTAGCACATAAAGGTTCAAATGAGCAAGTTATAAAATAATCTCTGAAGGATTTTTTTTTGGGGGGGGTCTTTTTGAAACAGGGTCTCCCTGTAGCCCCAGGCAACTGGAACTTGCTATACAGACCAGACTGGCCTTGAACTCACAGAGATCTGCCTGTTTCTGCCTCATGAATGCTGGGATTAAAGGCAGTGAGCCACCATACTCGGCTGAAGTTTTTTTTTTTTTAAGAAGAGAGAGGGACGGAGGGACAGAAAGGGGAGGAAGAAGGAGGAAGAGGAGGAGGATAAAGAGAAAGAAGAAGAGGGAAGGGAAGGAAAGCACCGGAATTAGAAGCTACTTTCCAGCTTTCACATCTCGGAAGTTTCAGGCTGGGCATGGTGGTGCGTGCCCGTAATCTTAGAAATTTGGGGTCTAGGTGGATAGATAGCGAGTTCAGGACCAGCCTGGCTAACAAACAAGAAAATTTTATTTACTTAATAACTTTACCGCATTTGTTCCTTGACAATTTCATGTGTATTAAGTGCATTGTAAGCGTTCTGGATTCTGTAACCCGCAGGTTCTCTAACCTTCTGCCCACCTCTACTTGCCTACAAGTCTGGTTCCCACATTCATGTCTCTCTCTCTCTCTCTCTTTTTAATCCACTGAGTTTTACCAGGATTGTCTGTGTGAGCATGGGTTTGGAATTATTCACAGGAGCCTGGTACTCCTCAGGAGGTACACTACTAAAGATAAGGTCCGCTCCTCCCCAACAATCCTGAAGTAGCCAATCGTTCAGCAGAGGTGGGTCTGTCCATGCGAAGGTCAGGGGTCAGTACAGAAGAGTGGATGTAAGCAATGTAGAACTGGAAAACTTTATTTTTCCACAAATTTCTTTCCAGAGCATAGCCTCTAGGTCTTTCAGAAAAAATTTTTTAAATTTTATTTATTTATTTATGTGTATGAATGTAGTGTCTGCTTGTAGGTTTGTGCACCCGTGTCATGCAATGCCGTGGAGGTCAGAAGAGGGTGTCGGATTCCCCTGGAATTGGAGTTACAGACGGTTCTCAGCCGCCATGTGGGAGCTGGGGATCGAACCCGGGTCCTCTGCAAGAGCAGTCAGGGCTCTTAACCGCTAGGTCATCTCTCCAGCCCCATAGAAAAAAAATTTTTTACACACAAGATGATACTTAAGTAGGTATGAAGAAAACCTTAATATCAGGACTGATGGGGAAACAAGTTCTCAAGCAGCCGTTCACTCACTCGCCCAGTATTTTTCCATTTGTCTAAAATGTTTATTAGCACACTGCAACAAGTGTTAAAACAGGACTCATTTTCGTCGATCGGAGAATGCATGCAAGGGACAGGCTGATTATCATGTGTTTAGGGGTTTCATATTTTCTTTTTTTTTTAAATTTTTTTTTATTAATTTTTTTAATTTATTTCTGTATGTGTATGAATGTATTGTCTGCAAGCAAGTCTGTGCACCCGTGTCGTGCAATGCCGCGGAGGTCAGAAGAGGGTCTCGGATTCCCCTGGAACTGGAGTTCTCCTGGAATTGGAGTTTCAGACGGTTCTCGGCCGCCATGTGGGTGCTGGGGATCGAACCCGGGTCCTCTGTAAGAGCGGTCGGCGCTCTTAACCGCTAGGCCATCTCTCCAGCCCCAGGGGTTTCATATTTTCTAAAAAATAGATTACTGAGGATCTGGGCTAACTCAGGTATAATCTGCAAGGTGATTAACGTCGTCCCAGAGTGGTTCCAAGTCAGTGTTTCTGAAATCCTTAAATTCAAAATTAGTGCTGTGCATGCAAAGGCACCACCTCACAAATGGCCCGAGCCAGCCGTCCGCAGTGCCTTGCTTCCTTCCCAATCCTTTGTCCACAGTTGTCTTTCTTGTCCCAGGGGGCCGTTATTACGCATGTGCAGACTGCACACTTCTTTGCTGACTCTAATGACCTGAGTGATGACTTGGGAGCCAGAATGGTGGGTCCTGGGTTTGAGCAGTGGATACAGCCAGGTGCAGAGGGGACATTCAGTGTGTCAGGGTGAAGGACTGGTTGTATTTTGAAGCCAAAATATAAACAATTTGTGCATCTTAGAGACTTTAAGTGTACATGTGTCTTTCTTCTTTCTGTTGTCATGAATGGGAATTTTTCCCTTGCGCTCCCTGGGAACACTGGTTCTCAGATGGCACTAAAATACCGAGGAAGCTCCGTGGTCAAAGTGTGTGTGAAATGCAGCTTATAGATACTCAAAGCCTGTTGGAGGCTGTGTTCATCCAATGTTCCCAAAATTTTCTGCCAGGTGAATTTTTTTCAGAATTTTCTAGTTTCTATATTTATATTAGAATTCTGTGGCATCGCTTTGAGAAATCAGGGTCCTGACAGGAAATAGATGGATGATTTGTGGAGAATTTAATTAAATAATTTACAAAGTTGTAGAATCTAGAGCACAGAGACACTGCTGTGCCCTGGAGCTGGTGGAAGGGAAGAATCTCTACGAGGGCCAGAGACAATCAACTCCCCTCACTTGAGGAGGGAGTGTCAAGGAGAGACCCTCCTGGAAGACTTGGCAGAAGCCAGTGAGGCAGTCCATGTGCAACCCCTGGATGAGCCCAGAGGAAGCCAGAGGAAAGAGCAGGGATCTCTGGTACATGACTACCCCTCTGGGGTAGAGCAGATCTGGAGGAACGGACAGGAAGCCAGCATAGAAATTCCTAGAGGTGGATTTGTTGGCAAGTCAACCAGCTTTTAGTTCTCAACCTTTAGATGCTGTTGTTGGAAGAGATTAGGTAATTTGCCTGTGAATAATGGCTTTCTTTCTTACAGAGAATGAAAAAAGACAATTTCCATAATAGTTTTTTTTATAATCTGCAATTTTTAATTGAAATTTTCTGACTTTCATACAATAAAATTGGATGCTACTTAGAGCCGCTCCCCATCCCTACCTCCCAGTATTGTTCTCCCTTCTTAATTTAATGTACATTATATACATTATATACATTAATATGTGGCCCAAGCTGAGGTGGCCAAGGAGGGTTGCTCCATCTACAACCACTCAGACTCATGCCCAGCTTCCCACCATCACCCCACCCATGAAACATTTTAAAATTACCAAATAATATGACCTAATTTCACCCCAGAATGTCATTACCACTTGCAATTGTCACATGCTCAAAACACAGCAAAGGCAGAAGGTAGGGGATCTATCTGGATAATAGGAGCAGAAAACACAGCTGCAAACTCCTCCATTCTTCCATAGTAGGGGGTTTACACCCAGTCACCAGGCAAACAGAAGTGGCACATTACTTCTGGGCTAGGGCATTTTAGCAGATAATAGAAATTCCTCCCCCTCTCTGTTCTGTGAGTTGACTAAGGTAAAACAAGATTATTGAGGAACAGATTTGAAGCAGTGCGGAATCCTGAAGCAGTGTGTGTGGAGAGTTGCCAGCTGTCCTGAACACCTGTTAGGAAGAACGGAATAAACAAGCAATGGACTTTGGTTGTATTCAGGGCACAAAGCTTGTGTGTTTATTTGATTTAGCAGTTCGTTAATCTACCCAAACTAATAAAAATGCCACCTTAAGCTTTTATCTCAAATGCTAGTTATTTTATTAATGCTTAAAGCCTCAGTATCGTGACAAGGTAAGCAGCTGTTTCATAGGGGAAATGATGTGGACGTAAAGATGCTCATTGAATTTATCTACAAATACTGGCCATTGGGAAAATTTGTTGAACAACTTATGAAATCATTATTTGGAGGGGACATTCATTTATTCAGTCAATAAATATTGCCTCAAGGTTTTATTTTTTTTAATGTTTTATTTTTTGTGTGTGTAAGTGCACCCATGTCACACAATGCCCACAGAGGTCAGAAGAAGCTGTTAGATTCCTGGGACTGGAGTTACGGACAGTTGTTAGCCACCATGTGCAGTTTTCTTAACTGCTGAGCCATCTCTGCAGACCCTACCTCAGGCTTTTACATGGACTCTAAGAGATTAGTTTAATAAAAGGAATAGACAATAAATAAGTACAGGTTTTGTTTTGCTTTTTTTTTTTTTTTTCCTTTTGGTCTTTTTGAGGCAGGGTCTCCCTGGAACTCACTATGTAGACCAGGTTGGCCTTGAAATCACAGAGATCCATCTGGCATGCCTCTGCCTCCCAAGCGCTGTGATCAAAGGCATGTGCCGCCACACCCGGCACTCTTCTTTGCTTTCTATAAAATAGGATCTTCCTTAGTCCCAGATTGTCTGGAATTCACTATGTAAACCAGGAAGGCCTCAGTCTCCAGAGATCTGTCTGTCTCTGCCTCCTGAGTGCTGTGACCAAGGTGTGTTGCCGTCAGGGCTGGCTTTTTTGTTGTGTTTTTTTTGTTTTTGTTTTTGTTTCGTTTTGAGACAGGGTCTTACTATATAGTCTTGGCTGGCCTGGAACTCCCTCTGTAGCCCAGGCTGGCCTTGAATTCACATTGATCTGCTTTCCTTTGCTTCTGGAGTGCTGGAGTTAAAGGCATGTGCCACCTAGCTAATAAATAGACTTTTAAGCTGTGATTTGCTATTGTGTTTGTTACTTGGAGAATAACACTAAAAAAGCAGGTGGAGGGAGGATTTGACCTAGGTCGGTAAGAAGGTAAAGGCATGCCAGAAGTGGTGAATGCATTAAGATGTGACAGCAGTAGGTATTTGGATGGAAAGAAGCTTTCCTCACAGGATAAGCAGAGGTCTGGAGTTAGGCGGATGGGTTGGAATGGGGGCTGGAAGGAAGCCCTTTTGAATGGAGCTGAGGGAATGAGGGGTAGCAAGGGCTTAGGACTGAACCTTGAGTGCTCTTCACTTAAATTCAAAGGAGGCCAGGGAGGCCAGAAAGGGATGTTATTCTCATCACAAGGAAATGATAAAGATTTGAAGTGACAGATATGCAAATCACTGATCATCACACAATGTACCCCACAGATATATACAATTGTGGTTTGTCAATGAGAATCAGAATTAAATAAAAATTAAAGTTTTCTATCTAACAATCAAAAATGGAAAGTCAAGGAGGCAAAGGCCATAGAGGTGGCCCGGGGCCTGGGGGCAGAGCGCCAGCAGTCTTAGTCCATGTTGAAGGCTGTGGCCTGGCTTGCCATCCTCCTCTTGTGGCCTCGAGGAAGGCAGGGGCTGGGGTGCGCTTCCTCCCCCTCTGAGAGCAGCCATCATCCCATCCAGGCTCCACCTTGACCACCTTGTTTAGCATAAGTACTCCCCAAAGCTGCAGCTAACACATCCACAGGGCCTGGGGCTCACGTAGCATTTGGGGAAGACACAAACATCTGTCTTGTCACAGGAAGTGTGAAGGCACCAGGCAGGAGTGAGGGGAGAGTGTATTTCAAGTAAAGAACAATAATGAAGGCGAGACTTAAGGTTAAAATGGCATCTGTGTAGTCTGGCTTGGCTAATAAACTACTAAATCAAATACATGCAACTATTTTGTGACTTGATTACAGTGGAAGTTTGTTTCTTGTTTATATGATGGCTGAGAACATGTGTTCAGGCAGTTGGCAGCTGTCCCAAAGTTCCTCAGGGTCATCAGTGGCTAGGGTCAGGGGGTCTGATCATGAGGAGAGAGGAGAAGCAGGATTGAAGGTAGAAAAGATGGAATGCATTTAAGAGTTGTTGAGTAAGACAGGCTTGACTATTTGAAAATTAATAGGAACTAGTCAGTTAAAGGAGGAGGTCAAGGTCCTACGAGTGAGACAGTTGGGTAACAGATCATAAGATCTTGAGGTTAACAAAAGTCCAGCTAGAAAGACTGGTTCTGTTCAGGCTGTACTTCTTTCTTTCAATGGAAAAGAAGGAGGGATGGGGACAGACATAGGTAAATTTATGTATGAATAAGGGAGCTGGAGAGATGGTCAGTGGTTATGAGCAGTGACTGCTCTTTCAGAGGACCTGGGTTCGATTCCCAGCACCCACATAGAGGCTAAGAACTATCTTTAAGCTGGATATGGTGGCACACGCCTTTAATCCCAGCACTCAGGAGGCAGAGGGAGGCAGATCTCTGTGAATTCAAGGCCAGCCTGGTCTACAGAGTGAGCTCCAGGCCAGCTGGAGCTACAGGGAGACCCTGTCTCAAAACGACCAAAAAAAAAGAAAAAAAATTTGATGACACAAACACTGTGGAAATACATGTTTTCAAAAGACTTGTTTGGTGAGAAGCAGTGCAGAAAACAGTTCTTGACTTCCCTCTCAGGAAGCAAATACTAAAGCAAATGGATGCTAGAGATCAAATTACGACTGCAAGGTGAAACTTGCTGATACTAGGCAAATAATGAGGATTTGGGAAGATATACCCGTGTAGCACTTGTGCAGAACAGTGTGATGTGCTCAGGTAGTGCAAATCTGCTCTTAACCAGCAACTGGATTTCTAGGAATAGAACATCATTCTCAGACATTTGCTAGAAGTTGACCTTACCGTGTTTTCCCGACAGCTCATAATACAGGACTGGGAAGTCACAGAGACGAACAGTTTGCTAAGGATAAGAATTATTGATATCATTTTTCCCTTATTTCACTGACTCTGCAGAATTTTGTAACCTGCCAGGAGCTTTGTCTAGATAGCTCTAATGTATTTTGTACCCACAAAGGCTAGAATCACAACTAATCCAAATGACATTTCCTTTTGACATCCGAGTTATTAAGGCTATTTATTTGGGTTTATCTATAGCAGCAAAACTGAAATGAGTTCCTCAAACTTCTAAAATGTATGATATGTGGAAAAAGGAGAACATAAAATAACCTTTGCACTTGGGAGTTATTTATAACTCTCCCTATATGGTGGTTTGAATGAGAATGTCCCCCATAGGCTTCAAGTATTGAAACATTTTGTCCCCAGTTAGTGGTGCTGTTTTGGGAGATCTTAGAAAGTCTGGCCATGCTGGAGGAAGTACATCACTGGGGGTGGGCTTAGAGAGTTTAACAAGCCTTGCTAGTCTCCAGTGGCCCTCTCTTGGCTTCCTGTGCTCATTGGAAGAGGTGAACCCCAGCTTTCTGCTCCGGTTCCTGCCACCATGCCTCCCGCCACAATGGACTCTAATTCCCTGGAACAATCAATTGTAAGTTCAAATAAACCCTTCCTTTTATAAGTTCCCTTAGTCATGGTGGTTTTATCACAGCAACAGAAAAGTGACTAATACCCTATATACATATATATATATATATATTATATATAATAATATCTATAGTAAGTAGTGTGTGTGTGTGTGTGTGTGTGTGTGTGTGTGAGTGTGTGTGTGTGTGTAAGATCAATTTTTTTTTTTTGGTATTTTTGAGATAGGGTCTCCCTTTTAGTCCCAGCTGGCTTGGAGCTCAATCTTTGACCAAGCTGGCCTTGAATTCACAGAGATCCGTCTGCCTCTGTTTCCCTAGTGCTGGGATTAAAGGCATGTGCCACGATGCCTGGCCAAGATCAATTTTTATAGTATGTAATAATGCAAGAATAGAAATATCACTTAAAAGACGTATTTATTTTTATGTGTATGAATGTTTTGCCTGCATATATGTATGTACATCTTGTGTGTGCAGTGCCTGCAGAGGCCAGAAGAGGGCAGTTATTAGCTACCATGTGAGTGCTGGGCATAGAATCTGGGTCATCTGCGAGAGCAACCAGTACTCTTAAGCGAGGAGCCATCTCTCCAGCCCCAGATATAGCACTAAAATTTTTTTATTATTTATTTTACTTTACATGTATGAGTGTTTTGCCTGCATACATGTAAGAACCACTGTGTAGTTTAATGTCTGTGGAGGCCAGAAGAGGGCATTAGATCCCTTGGAACTGGAGTTAAAGGTGGATGGGTTGTCTGCTGCCAGGTGAGTGCTAGGAACTAAGTTCAGGTCCTCTGCAAGAGCATTTACATGCTTTTTTTTTTTGGTATTTTTGAGACAGGATCTCCCTTTAGTCCCAGCTGGCCTGGATCTCACTCTGTAGACCAGTGCTGGGATTAAAGGCATGCACCACCACACCTGGCAACACATGCTCTTTTTTATATATAATTTTTTAAACATACAATACAAATGTTTTATTTAACAGTGGCAGGTTGTCTCATGGTGCCAAATGGTGGACATCCAGGACCCGGCAGCCATGTCTAGTGACACCCCTGAGCCTCTCTTTTCTGACTCCAACAGGGTGAGCTCATCACCCTCTCAGAACTGGGCCTTTCACATTTTGGATGATGGAGTGGCTGGCGTCGTCTATAAATTCTACCCATCCCTGCATGCACTGTTCCTGCAAACCAGTCCTGCCCAGCACTTTGGTTACCCTGGCCATCTTGAGGGCTGCTCATGACTCGTGTCCATGATGGTGGTGATCTGGGGGAGAGCTATTTATAATTTTTTTATTGAGCATTTGTACAACTCACACAATGGTTCCTAATCGAACCCAATCACCCTTCCCCCCATGATCCAACCCCCCATCAGAACTCATGCATTACAACATCCAAGCTAAGCCCTATCTAGTCAAGCTCCCAAACCCAGACATCCTTCTCTGCAAATAGGTTTTCTAGAGTCTCGTCAGCATATCTAGGAATCCTAGGTAAGGCGTACTTTTCCTCACCCGACAGTACTCAGTCTCTTGTAGTTCCCAGTCCAGGGTCAGTCCCTCATCTATTTCTCTTGCTCCACTTTGCGACCTTGTCCCAGGTGGCATGGGTCCAGTGCCTGATGCCTCCCTTGCCACAAGTTCGCATGTGAAAGCTTACAGTCAGCTGTAAGCCACTGCTTCTCTGCATTCATGTACCAGCCCTAGCCCTTCCTCAGTGATCCCTGAGCCATGGGTGGGCGAGGTTTAATATAGGGCCCCATCCAGGGATACAACTCTTTAAAGCATGACTAGTTTGTGGCCTTCTGTTTGCATCACACTCTATTGCATAAGGAACTTTTACTGGCGAGAACTGACGGATGAACTAATTTTCTCTCTACTCTTTCTGTATGTAGAGATTCAACTGTACATGTGTCTCCTAGGAATGGGTATTTTTTTTTTTTTTGGTCTTTTCAAGACAGGGTCTCCCTGTAGCCTCAGCTGTCCTAGAACTCACTCTGTAGACCAGGCTGGCCTTGAACTCACAAAGATCTGCCTGCCTCTGCCTCCCAAGTGCTAGGATTAAAGGCGTGCACCACCACACCTGGCACGAATGGGGATTTTTTTCAGATACATATGTTCTGTGTCTGACCAGTTGTTGGATTCTGCAGTGGTCTTTATCTGTTGCAAAGAGTAGCTTTTTTGGGGGGGGTCTTTTTGAGGCAGGGTCTCCCTGTAGCTCCAGCTGACCTGGAATTCCCTATGTAGACTAGGCTGTCCTTGAACTCAAGGATCCTCAGTCTTCTGCCTCCTGAATGCTGGGATTAAAGGCATGCACCACCACACTCAACCAAAGGGTAGCTTTTTTTTTTTTTTTTTGGCCTTTAAAGTAATTTTTATTTTTTTTATTTTTTTTTCACATAAATTTATTTATTTATTTTTAACAAATCTAGACCCATGTTCCCGCTCATTCCCCCGCCCCACCAGAGCTCGTGCATTCTGCCAAACATGCTTTCCATCTCTTAGTCTTTCTCAATATTTTCCATGGGGAAGTTGACTGTTTTGAGCAGAAGTTCACTGTTTCAGTCAGTTCTTTGATGCAGTATTTTCTGTTGTTGTTGTTGTTTCCAAAATGCATTATGCCCAACTGCTTTGTACAAAAGCTCAGGGGGCCCTACACAAGAAATACTTACAACTGGGTAATTGGCACTAGCATCCACAGATGAGTGATACCATGCATCGTTTGTTTTTCTGGGACTGTGTTACTTCACTCAGCATGATGTCCTCTAGCTCCAGCCATTTTCCTGCAAAGCTC
>VZQC01012004.1:57846-72218 GCA_009823505.1 Rhizomys pruinosus
GCTGGGCTCAGGAGATCTCAAATCTCAAGAGTCACACAAGCGTGCCTTTAATACCGGCTGGGAGGATAACTCCGCCCCCACAGCCACTAGATCTAATCAAGCCAAAGACCACACCTTTAATCCCAGCTGGGAGGATAACTCCAACCTCACAGCCACAAAGGCCAATCAAACCAAAGACAGCAGGACCAAAGGATCAACAATCAGCTCGCCAAGACACCCAGTTCCTACCTGTCTCCCCCTCTTCCTGCTGCTGGGCTCAGGAGATCTCAAAAAAAAAAAAAAATGGGTAGCTTTTTTTTTAAAAGTAGCTTTTTTTGATGACTGGCATTACAGTATGCTTATCTGTAAATATAAGATTCCATAGTTGGTGTAGGATGAGAAATTTCATTTGTCTAGAGATATGACATTGATAGCTTCTCTCTAGGCTCTGTGTCCTCTGCAGTCTTATGCATCTGGCTGAGTTTATAGTGGCTCTCATGGGTTCACTCCCATTGAGAGGGTTCCAAGTCCAATCAGAAAGCTGTTGACCATCCCCCAGACAACAGTGCCTCTACTGCACCAAGAGAGGTAGTTTACATGGTCTTAATAGCTGAGCCATCTCCCCAGTTCTGAACAGAAATATCCCACATATATATCAATATGGGACTAGTAAAAAAGTCAGGATCCCTCAAAACAGTGAAAAATTGCATAGCTGTGAACAAGAATTAAAGTGTTACTTGTGCCAATATGCAATCTTCAAGATATAATTTTTAAGCAAAAGAGCAACTTGCAGTACAGTGTGTTTTGGTTTGGGTAAAATGCCCTATAAATGATATAGACACATGTTTATGTCCATAAATAGAGGTGTGCTTGAAAATGCATAGAGTACTTTCAAGGACAC
Organism: Rhizomys pruinosus; assembly: GCA_009823505.1. NCBI lineage: Eukaryota > Metazoa > Chordata > Mammalia > Rodentia > Spalacidae > Rhizomys > Rhizomys pruinosus. Next base: position 58,727 of record VZQC01012004.1, read on the forward strand.
GTTAAGCATATAATAATGTTTGCTTCTGGTAGCCTCTCTTCTGCTTTCCCCTTGTAGGAGGTCAACTTTTTCAGGTTCCACATGGGAGTGAGATTACACAGTTCTTGACTTTCCTTGCCAGGATCATTTCTTTCATCATAGACATCTGTAGTTTTCCTGGATCAATAATGTTCCCCATGTTGTTTTGAAAGACAGAAATGTCTCTTTTGAGAAAGGTTTATTCAGGTCTATTATCCATTTATTAATACAATTATTGTTTTCATTTGTTGTTGAGTTTTTGGAGTGCCACATATTCTAGATATTAATCCCCTGTCCGAAGTCTAACCTGGAATTCTTTTGTCCTGTCCTGTAAGTGGGCTCCTTTCCTTGACTGTTTGCTTTGCTGTTCAGGAGCTTTTTAGTGTGATGTAATCTCAGCTGTCTATTTTTCCTTTTGTTTCTTGTGCTCTGGGGGATCTTCTTTGAAAAAGAAAGAAAGAAAGAAAAAAAAAAAAAACAAAAAAAAAACCCCTGAGCATTCTAATGTTCTGGAAACTTCTATGATGGTGGTTTCAGTTTCAGGCCTCACATTTAAGTCTTTACTCTGTTAGTTTATTTTTATTTATTTTTTTGTTTTGTTTTGTTTTTGAGACAGAGTTTTCCTGTAGACCCAGCTGGGCTGGAACTTGCTATGTAGATCAGGCTGGCCTTGAACTCACAGAGATCTGCCTGCGTCTGCCTCTGCCTTCACTTCAGCTAAGGATAACCAAAGGAGGAAAAGGTCGTAATCATCACACATGAGCCTCTTGTGGGATATGAAAGTTTGGAAAGTTCATGTGGAAATGGGCACATTTACCTGACTTTAAAGAAGCTGTAGTTCAAGAAAGACAGAATCCTACACAATCTAATCCTAATTTTATGGTCACAATTATTCAATTGAAAAAATAAAAGAGAAAAAGGAAAAAAAAAGAGAAATACTTGTCTTTTCTAAAAAGCTGGTTGATTTTAAAGATATGAATAAAAGATGGCAGGAAGGCCACATGCCAAGAATAAATGTCAGGGGATGGAGAGAGGCCTCAGGGGAGTAGAGCACTTGTTGCCCTTGCAGAGGACTCAGGTTCAGTTCCCAGCATCCACATGGGGTAGCTTTAATTGCCTGTAGCTCCAGTTCCTGGGAGATCTGGTACACTCTTCTGGCCTCCATGGGTATTGCATGCATATGGTACATGTACAGATAAACTGGCACACACATACATACACATAAGAGAAAATAAACAAAAATTTAAAATTTTAATCAATTTGGTAACTTAAAAGAGAATAAATATTAAGAATTGCAGAACCTCATAAAGGGTATCAGGGAGAATTCTGCTACCCAGGAGTCAGGTGTAAAGCATTTGTGACAGTCTGAGGAGAGTAAATAGCTAGACTGACTTAGCACATACTCTAGGCCAAGCTCTGCATATCTTCATTGGACCTTCCTGATGCCTCCTCTTACTGATGAGAGAAGGAGGTCTGGGGAGTCAAACAGCTTCTCTGAGGAACTAGAGTCAGAAGGTCAGGCCTCTCGTGGAACACCGAAAGATGACCCAGTAGGGGCAGTTTTAGCCAGTCTAGAGTTTCTATTTTAATTACTTATTAAACCTTTTAATGTTATTTTCAAGTAACATTTTACAATATGTATTTTTCTATGAGCATGATATAGAAATCATTTTACATTTTATCCACCCACACACCATACATAATCATCATGATGACCATTTTTAGGGCTGAGTAATTTTTTGTCATGTTGGTGTCCTATAATTTACCAAGTAAATTGTTAGGTACTTTACCTGTTTGCATTTTTTCCATTATATGAAATGTCATTTTGATTGACTGAGATTCTGACTTTCCTATGTAAGATATGGTTGTCCCCAAATAGCTCATGTCTAGCTTCAGAATTTTAGCAAATAAATAGAAAGAAAAAGGAATAGAACATTTCCACTGCTTTTCAGAATAAATCATGAGTTTCTTGGAGGCAGGACATTACCTTGCTTGTTGTTATAGCTCCATCTACCAAACTTATCTTGCATCTAGTTAGTATTTTCTTTTAGTTTCCTGACTGCTTGTTGAGTAGATCACAGAGTGAACAATAAATAAGACTTTGTTTTCTCTGTTGAACTTTATTCAACCATGTAAATGTTAAAGGCAGTCTTAGTTTTCAGTGCATGTCCTCATAGGCTTCAAAGAAAGTCAGCAAGATTATCTGACCTACATATTTCCTATGTAAGAGGTCTCTAGGAAGGAGGATGATGGGAATGGGCATGGGGGAGCCATCCTAAGATATCTGATATTTGTCTTCCTGTGAAAGTTCATGCTTGCACTTGAAACAAACCCAGAGATACAGGGCACCCTTTACTGCATGTTATTTTACACACATGAGAGTCTCTTCGTTTTTTTAAGGTGGTGGTTCATTTCCCATAGATGCTATACCTTTGTTGAGCAGGAAAACATGTTTATTCATCGTACCCCTCACAGAGCCAAGCTGTTTGAAGTAGTTTATCTTTAGAAGTAATAAGAGATGTAAGGAAGAGGATGTAAGGCTCTATATATTAATAGAAAGGAAGTTCAAGACACCCAGAGAAATTCCTGTTCTTGCTGCCAGCTTTCTTCTTTAAAAAACCCTCCACTATTCACTGTTCATTTAAATTTCTAAATCCATCATTGTGTCCGGACATCTATTCTTACAGCAAGAAGCAGACTTGCCCCGTTTCTGCTGCCCCAGTTTTATTTCAGAATCAATTCCCCTTTTCTTAGGACAGAGCCCTAGTACATGGAGCTGCACTCTGTAGCTGAAGGGACAACTCTGAAGATAACACTGTGTTCCATGGAGAATCAAGATTTAGGAAGGCTTAGAGGTAACCAATAATTTGGATACATTCATTCTTTTTTTAAATGTTTTTAAACATTTTTATTGAAGTTATGTGCACACTGTTTCTCACTCCAATCTAGACTCATCTGGTCTTTCCTGCCCCCCACCCCACCCGAGCTCATGCTCCTGCCACCCTGCCGGAGTTCATGCACCTGCCACCCCACCCGAGCTCATGAACCTGCCACCCCACCCGAGCTCATGCACCTGCCACCCCACCCGAGCTCATGCACCTGCCACCCCACCCGAGCTCATGCACCTGCCACCCCACCCGAGCTCATGCACCTGCCACCCCACCCGAGCTCATGCACCTGCCACCCCACCCGAGCTCATGCACCTGCCACCCCACCCGAGCTCATGCACCTGCCACCCCACCCGAGCTCATGCACCTGCCACCCCACCCGAGCTCATGCACCTGCCACCCCACCCGAGCTCATGCACCTGCCACCCCACCCGAGCTCATGCACCTGCCACCCCACCCGAGCTCATGCACCTGCCACCCCACCCGAGCTCATGCACCTGCCACCCCACCCGAGCTCATGCACCTGCCACCCCACCCGAGCTCATGCACCTGCCACCCCACCCGAGCTCATGCACCTGCCACCCCACCCGAGCTCATGCACCTGCCACCCCACCCGAGCTCATGCACCTGCCACCCCACCCGAGCTCATGCACCTGCCACCCCACCCGAGCTCATGCACCTGCCACCCCACCCGAGCTCATGCACCTGCCACCCCACCCGAGCTCATGCACCTGCCACCCCACCCGAGCTCATGCACCTGCCACCCCACCCGAGCTCATGCACCTGCCACCCCACCCGAGCTCATGCACCTGCCACCCCACCCGAGCTCATGCACCTGCCACCCCACCCGAGCTCATGCACCTGCCACCCCACCCGAGCTCATGCACCTGCCACCCCACCCGAGCTCATGCACCTGCCACCCCACCCGAGCTCATGCACCTGCCACCCCACCCGAGCTCATGCACCTGCCACCCCACCCGAGCTCATGCACCTGCCACCCCACCCGAGCTCATGCACCTGCCACCCCACCCGAGCTCATGCACCTGCCACCCCACCCGAGCTCATGCACCTGCCACCCCACCCGAGCTCATGCACCTGCCACCCCACCCGAGCTCATGCACCTGCCACCCCACCCGAGCTCATGCACCTGCCACCCCACCCGAGCTCATGCACCTGCCACCCCACCCGAGCTCATGCACCTGCCACCCCACCCGAGCTCATGCACCTGCCACCCCACCCGAGCTCATGCACCTGCCACCCCACCCGAGCTCATGCACCTGCCACCCCACCCGAGCTCATGCACCTGCCACCCCACCCGAGCTCATGCACCTGCCACCCCACCCGAGCTCATGCACCTGCCACCCCACCCGAGCTCATGCACCTGCCACCCCACCCGAGCTCATGCACCTGCCACCCCACCCGAGCTCATGCACCTGCCACCCCACCCGAGCTCATGCACCTGCCACCCCACCCGAGCTCATGCACCTGCCACCCCACCCGAGCTCATGCACCTGCCACCCCACCCGAGCTCATGCACCTGCCACCCCACCCGAGCTCATGCACCTGCCACCCCACCCGAGCTCATGCACCTGCCACCCCACCCGAGCTCATGCACCTGCCACCCCACCCGAGCTCATGCACCTGCCACCCCACCCGAGCTCATGCACCTGCCACCCCACCCGAGCTCATGCACCTGCCACCCCACCCGAGCTCATGCACCTGCCACCCCACCCGAGCTCATGCACCTGCCACCCCACCCGAGCTCATGCACCTGCCACCCCACCCGAGCTCATGCACCTGCCACCCCACCCGAGCTCATGCACCTGCCACCCCACCCGAGCTCATGCACCTGCCACCCCACCCGAGCTCATGCACCTGCCACCCCACCCGAGCTCATGCACCTGCCACCCCACCCGAGCTCATGCACCTGCCACCCCACCCGAGCTCATGCACCTGCCACCCCACCCGAGCTCATGCACCTGCCACCCCACCCGAGCTCATGCACCTGCCACCCCACCCGAGCTCATGCACCTGCCACCCCACCCGAGCTCATGCACCTGCCACCCCACCCGAGCTCATGCACCTGCCACCCCACCCGAGCTCATGCACCTGCCACCCCACCCGAGCTCATGCACCTGCCACCCCACCCGAGCTCATGCACCTGCCACCCCACCCGAGCTCATGCACCTGCCACCCCACCCGAGCTCATGCACCTGCCACCCCACCCGAGCTCATGCACCTGCCACCCCACCCGAGCTCATGCACCTGCCACCCCACCCGAGCTCATGCACCTGCCACCCCACCCGAGCTCATGCACCTGCCACCCCACCCGAGCTCATGCACCTGCCACCCCACCCGAGCTCATGCACCTGCCACCCCACCCGAGCTCATGCACCTGCCACCCCACCCGAGCTCATGCACCTGCCACCCCACCCGAGCTCATGCACCTGCCACCCCACCCGAGCTCATGCACCTGCCACCCCACCCGAGCTCATGCACCTGCCACCCCACCCGAGCTCATGCACCTGCCACCCCACCCGAGCTCATGCACCTGCCACCCCACCCGAGCTCATGCACCTGCCACCCCACCCGAGCTCATGCACCTGCCACCCCACCCGAGCTCATGCACCTGCCACCCCACCCGAGCTCATGCACCTGCCACCCCACCCGAGCTCATGCACCTGCCACCCCACCCGAGCTCATGCACCTGCCACCCCACCCGAGCTCATGCACCTGCCACCCCACCCGAGCTCATGCACCTGCCACCCCACCCGAGCTCATGCACCTGCCACCCCACCCGAGCTCATGCACCTGCCACCCCACCCGAGCTCATGCACCTGCCACCCCACCCGAGCTCATGCACCTGCCACCCCACCCGAGCTCATGCACCTGCCACCCCACCCGAGCTCATGCACCTGCCACCCCACCCGAGCTCATGCACCTGCCACCCCACTCGAGTTCATGCTCCTGCCATCCTTGCTCTAGATCTTTTTCTGATTCTTTTCAGTTTTTCAGAGCAGAGGATTATTGTCCTTGGGGGAACTTTACTGTTTCAGTCTGTTCCCTGTCCCAGTTCCTCTGCTGTTGTTCTTCCCTCCAATCTGTATTGCTTCAATATATGCGTATAAAATATATATATGTCACACTTATACTAAAATTATATCATCTGTACACAAACTGTTTGCTATTTCTAAGGTGCAAATGTATGCCACATACTTTTATAAGTTGCTGCTAGTACAGTCTGCAGGAGGAACCAGTCATCCAAGAAGTTTAGTGGAACCTGTGCCTAAACATGACTGGATGTTAAAAAGCACTATGGCTTTCAGACAGAAATAAGTACAGCCCCACCTAACTACAGAGAATATGCTCCTACACTCCCCAGTTTATACCAGTAAAGACCATAGGTGGTGGCACTGAACCCCATGTAAACCATGGGGTTTTCCTGTGCATACAAGACTATGTTAAAGTTTAATTTACAAATTAGGCACATTAAGACATTAACAATAACAACAATAAAATAGAACAATTAAAATAGTATACTGGAATAAAATTGCTAGCATCATTATTCTTGTAGTGTAAGGGATTTTAAGTGGTGAATGGGGGTGTGATGGTTAATCTTGATTGCCAACTCACAGGATTTAGAATGACCTCAGAGATAAACATTTGGGCTGTGAAAATGACTCCAGGGAGGCTTAATTGAGGTGGGAATGTGGAAGGCACCATTCTATAGGCTGAGGTCTTCAACTGGATGAAAGGGAGAAAGCGAGCTGAGAAGCAGTATTTGTCTCTCTCATTTCCCTGTGGACACGTGCAACCAGCCACCGAAGCTCCTGCTTCCGTGACTTCCTCCCCATGGGGGACTATATCCTGGAACTGTCAATCAAAACACACCCTTCCTTCTTGAAGTTGTTTCGGTCAGGTATTTTGTCACAGCATTGAGAAAAACAACGAATACAGGCGAGTAGCCTACCCTGCGTGGATGTGGTGGACAAAGAGATGATCCATGTCCAGTAGAGGTGGAGCAGAGAAGCACAGATTTGACCTTGCTCCACAGAGTGGAATGCAAGCTGAAATTAATGAAATGCTTGGGCGCATTTCCATTCAACATTTTTGGGCTATGGGTGATGGTGGGTGCCCAGAGCTATGGAAGGTAAAACTGGGTTGGGTAGGCTGACTGCACGCTTTCTTTCTTTCTTTCTTTCTTTCTTTCTTTCTTTCTTTCTTTCTTTCTTTCTTTCTTTCTTTCTTTCTTTCTTTCTTTCTTTCTTTCTTTCTTTCTTTCTTTCTTTCTTTCTTTCTTTCTTTCTTTCTTTCTCTCTCTCTCTCTCTCTCTTTCTTTCTTTCTTTCTTCCTTTCTTCCTTTCTTCCTTTCTTTTTCTTTCTTTCTCTCTCTCTCCTTCCTTCCTTCCTTCCTTCCTCCCTCCCTCCCTCCCTCCTTCCCTCTCTCCCTCCCTCCCTCCTTCCCTCTCTCCCTCCCTCCCTCCCTTCTTTATTTCCCTTCTTGAGACAGGGTCTCCCTGTAGCTCCAGCTATCATGGAACTCACTATGTAGACCAGGCTGGCCTTGAACTCACAGAGATCTGCTTATCTCTGCCTCCCCAGTGCTGGGATTAAAGACATGCATCACCATGCTAGCCGGGACTGCACTTTCTAAAGGACAGATGCTTATGGACTGGATTCCCATCAAAAGTGTAGAATGGTTAGTTGATAGGACATTTTGCTTTGAGCACAGGCAGAAGCTACATGATTCTATGAGTGTTTCATGACAGATGAATGCCTTAAAACAAAACAAAACAGACTTGTAAACTTTAAAGAAGTGGCATTTCTTTGTCTCTTTGTGTATGGTTTTTATTAAGATTTTTAACTTTTCCTGTGATAGCTTTCAAAATAACTTGCAAAGAAAGAAATTAATAACAATAAGCTTGATGACTCAAAATTATTGAACTGCTTCACAAAAAGTACTCCTTTAAACTTTTTAATTTTTTTTTTAATTTTATTTATTTCTGTATGTGTATGAATGTACTGTCTGCATGCAGGTCTGTGCACCCGTGTCGTGCAATGCCGCGGAGGTCAGAAGAAGGTGTCGGATTCCCCTGGAACTGGAGTTCTCCTGGAATTGGAGTTTCAGACGGTTCTCTGCCGCCATGTGGGTGCTGGGGATCGAACCTGGGTCCTCTGTAAGAGCGGTCGGCACTCTTAACCGCTAGGCCATCTCTCCAGTCCCTAAACTTTTTAATTTTATTTTTCAATTATTTTTATTTTTTAAATGTGTCAATGTTTTCCTTGAATATATGTAGGTGTCCCGGTGTGCAGTGCCCATGGAGGTCAGAAGAGGGCATCAAATTCCCTGGAACTGGAGCTATGGATGGTTGTTAGCCCAATGTAGGGGCTGGAGACTGAATCTGAGTTGTCCGTGAGAGCAGCCAGTGTTCTCAACTGCCGAGCCATCTCTTCAGTCCCCCTCCCCAAATTACACTTTTATTAAGGGATCAATTTTAACTTGAGGAGAGTTCTTTAATGCCAGATTACAAGATTCAATACCTGGTTCAGTGTCATTTAAAGAAATACAGTCCAGAGGTCTTTTCACATGTCCCGGGGCAGGACCGCAGGTCTCTCCTTGTAGCTGCTGCGCTAGAGCAGAGTCCAGGCTGTGGCGGCCAGAGTCATGGCAGGACAAGCATTTAGAAAGTTTCTTCTGCTGTTTGACAGAGTATTGGTTGAAAGGAGTGCAGCTGAAACTGTAACCAAAGGTGGCATTATGCTTCCAGTAAAATCTCAAGGAAAAGTATTGCAAGCAACAGTAGTAGCTGTTGGATCAGGCTCTAAAGGAAAGGGTGGAGAGATTCAACCAGTTAGTGTGAAAGTTGGGGACAAAGTTCTTCTCCCAGAGTATGGAAGCACCAAAGTAGTTCTAGATGACAAGGATTATTTCTTATTTAGAGACAGTGACATTCTTGGGAAGTATGTAGACTGAAATTGCTATTGAAGAGGCATCACGCAAAGCTGCCCATTCCACTGAAGTTCTGAAATAACTGAAATATTTCACACACCCATCAAGATTTCATCATGAACAGGGGAGGAGTCTATGAGGCCCAACCCCCTCCTGAGGGCCTATGGCAATCAGTGTTTGCTGGGAGAGGTGTCATTTTCTCCAGTGATACTGAGTTGCCCATGCTTCAGTAAACAAATAACCTCACACACACATTCATGTAAACAACTACAGTTAAACTCAGTGGGTCACACCCCCCAAAAGGCATGAAAGGAGGAGGAGGACTTGTTGGGAGGAGAAGGTTTCAGGAGAGAAAAGGATGAGACAGGGGAATGGGAGGGTGAAAACAACTAAGTTGTGTTATATACATGTGTGAAGCTATCAAAGAATAAAAAGTTGGGAAAAAAAGAATCCACTCACATAAATGAGGTTCTATCAAATGACAAAGCTTTTGTATAGCTAACAAATCTGTCAACAGAGGGAAGGGACAACCTATAGACTGGGAGAAAGCATTTATAAAAAATATCGACAAACCAGGCATCATGGTGCATGTCTTTAATCCCAGCACTTGGGAGGCAGAGGTCTGTGAGGTCAAGGTCAGCCTGGTCTACATAGTGAGTTCCAGGACAGCTGGAGCTACAGGGAAACCTTGTCTCAAAAAGACAAAACAAAAACAAAAACAAAAACACTACAATGAGGTCTGGAGAGATGGCTCAGCTGTTAAGAGCACTGGTTGCTCCTGCAGAGGACCTGGGTTCCATTCCCAGTGCCCACGTGGTGGCTAATAACCTTCCATAACTCTAGGGGGTTCTATGCCCTCTTCTGGCCTCTACAGACATTGCACCACATAGTGCACTTGCATGCATGCAGGCAAAACACTCACACACATACAGTTTTAAAAAATGTAAAACTAGGGCTGGAAAGATGGCCTAGCAGTTAAGAGCGCCTACCGCTCTTACAGAGGACCCGGGTTCGATCCCCAGCACCCACATGGCGGCCGAGAACCGTCTGAAACTCCAATTCCAGGAGAACTCCAGTTCCAGGGGGAATCCGACACCCTCTTTGACCTCCGCGGCATTGCACGACACAGGTGCACAAACCTGCATGCAGACAGTACATTCATACACATAAGAAATAAATTTTAAAAAAAAATTTAAAAAATGTAAAACTATTCAAAATATGAGAAGCTGAAACAACTAAATAGTAAGAAAACAAATAAACTAATTATAAAATGGCAAATTTGTCAGCCAATACATATGTTAAATTGCTTGATTTGGCCTCTCCATCGTAACATGCAGTTATGCAGCCTCTGACTTCAGAGTTGTCCAGAGTGACAAAGCTGTCACTCCATAGGCCTGTGGGGAGGTGATAACAGCTTTCCTAGGATGCTGGTGGGGTGGCACCAAGGAGTTCCTCAGGATGGCTCCTGAGAACTTATTGGTGCAGAGCCATTTGCACCAGAACATACCACGTGGCTGAAGATGGCGCAAGACAGTAAGAAACTGCAGCAGAAGCAAACCAACCGCCGAGGTCTCGGGGAAGGCCGGGCAGGAGCTGCTTTTGCAGCCCTCAGCAAGCTTCTTCTTCTTTTTTTTTTTTTTTTGGTCTTTTTGAGACAGGGTCTCCCTGTAGCCCCAGCTGTCCTGGAACTCACTCTGTAGACCAGGCTGGCCTTGAACTCACAAAGATCCGCCTGCCTCTGCCTCCCAAGTGCTAGGATTAAAGGCGTGCACCACCACGCCCCGCTTAGTGTCATAATTTTATGGCATCTTTTCTTTAGACATGCTTAGATGAACAGATGCTTACTATTGTGTTAAATGACCCTCTGTACTCAGGACAGCACCATTCCATACAGGTTTTCAGCCAAGCAATAATTGGTTAGATCATATATGTAGATGTGTAGTAGGCTATACTGTGTAGATTTGTGTAAGCATGCACACTGATGGTCACATGTCCAAGGATGCATCTCTGTTGACAGTACATAAATACAGTTATCAAAATATATTGTGTACCATATATATATAGAGAGAGTTTTTGCTCAACAGTTAAAAGTAATCTCATACAGGGTGTGGGTGGTGGCACGTGCCTTTAGTCCCAGCACTTGTGAGGCAGAGGCAGAGGCAAGCAGATCTCTGTGAGTTCAAGGCTAGGCTGGTCTGCATAGTGAGCTCCAGGCCAGCTGGGACTAAAGAGAGACCCTGTCTCAAATAGACCAAATAATAATAATAATAATAATAATAATCTACTCATATCAAAGAGTAGGCAATGTAGTTTTCACTGGAGATTTTGTAAGTTCCAGGGAAGTTTTACATATATTCCAAAGTTAACAGATTACTCCTCCCATACAGACTTCTGAGTTTGCATCCTATGCTGTTCTGCCACCACTGTGGGTGTCGTTCAGTTTTCCTGACAGGTGCTAAGTGTTCCTGGGTCTTGTTTATTTCTCTCCTTAGTTTCCCCAGTCATTTCAAATTCCTTCTTTCCCTGATAAGTCAGAGCAATTTAAATTGATCCACTTTCTACTTCCTGTTCCAGGTCTCCATTTACACAGTGAAGGCACTGGTTAAGAGAAACAGGCCTGCCAGGTGTGGTTGGCACTCGCCTTTAATCCCAGCACTCGGGAGGCAGAGGCAAGTGGATCTCTATGAGTTCAAGAGCAGCCTGGTCTACATAGCGAGTTCCAGGCCAGCTGGGACTAAAGGGAGACCCTGTCTCAAAAAGAAAAACAACAGACCTGGTTGTTGCTCAGGGACAGAGTGCTTAGCTCACAGGCACAAAGCCCTGGGTTTGTATCACAGACCATGAAAAAAAAAAAAAAAGCCTGTAAATAAAACAAGAAACATTCTAACATAAGTGAATATATCTTTTTTAAAAAACAGACAGGAGTATAAATAAAAGCTACAATGTCTGTGATTTAGATGACAAACATTTTTAGAAAATGGATAGAACAGAAGGAGCAGGACAAATGGGTTTAAAACCAAATTATTCTTTCTGGGTGCCACGGTGCAACAGCCATCTTAACACACTATAGTAGTGCTGGCTTAGCAGGTAAAGGAGCTTGCCACTAAGTCCAAAGACCAGAGTTCAATCCCCGAGACCCACACGGTAGGAGAGAATAGACACCTGCCAAGTTGTCCTTTTAACTTTGAACAAGCTCAGTGATGCATGCATGCCCACACGAATCCACATCATATGTGAATGTGTGAGCACGCATGCACTGACATGCATACACACACACAAACACCAACACACACACACACAAGCACGCATTCACTAAATAAATGTAAACCATCATGGCTTAAATTAGCAGCTTATTTTCTTCAAACTTCTGAGTTGACTGTGCTCAGCCTGGCGTTATGTGTTGGAGATCTCTCTCACAGCAGCACTTGAACAGTGCTAGGACTGAGCCATGGAAGGACTTCCCTGGGCTGGATGTCCACTCCCTGTTTGGTAGGGTCTTCTTCTACTTCAGAGGCGTGGTCTTCATATCTCACTGGAGCCCAGGCAGACTTTTTGCGATCCATCCTGGTTGTCATGGAAGTTATTTTCATTGTGCACTGATGGCCCAAACAAGTGATTAAAGCAAGACCAAGATTCAAGGGAAGGGAAATAAAACTCCATTTGAGGCAAGGCACAGCAAGCAGCGTGAAGGTAGGGAGGAGCCCTGCTACGATGCTGGGTTTTGTCCAGGGTCTGGCCTCCGGCCCCCACCGGCCACAGAAGTCCTATGGGCAAAATTACACAATCATCTCAACCATCCTCAATGCGTCCTTTTATTTTTTATTTCTATTTTTAAAATTTTATTTATTTATTTTGTATGTGTATGAATGTACTGTCTGCATGCAGGTTTGTGCACCGTGTTGTGCAATGCCTTGGAGGTCAGAAGAGGGTGTTGGATTCCCCTGGAACTGGAGTTAAAGATGGTTCTCAGCTGCCATGTGGGTGCTGGGGATTGAACCCAGGTCCTCTGTAAGAGCAGTTGGCGTGCTTAACCACTAGGCCATCTCTCCAGCCCCTCAAGATGTCCTTTTATTTCAGTATTGGTCATCTGTTGGGACCAGATGAGTTCTTGGGGTGTCACACCTTAGGTTGGTCTCTCTCTCTCTGTGTCTCTCTGTCTCTCTCTGTCTCTGTCTTTTCCTGAGATAGGATCGTGCCACATAGCCCAGGCTGGTCTCATACTCTTCCCACCACAGCCTCCATCTCCCAAAGATCTGCCTGCCTCTGCCTCTCAAGCCATGGGATGAACGGCATCGGCCACAGCACGCAGCCGCAGCTATCTCAAATAAGCCCAGTCTGGCTCCTTAACAATGACTCATTGTGGTTCTTGGTTTTGAATTGAGTCATTTTTCTCTTCTCGTAAGAAATGGCTCATGTTGAGATTTGAGATCTCCTGAGCCCAGCGGCAGGAAGAGGGGGAGACAGGTAGGAACTGGGTGCCTTGGCGAGCTGATTGCTGATCGTTTGGTCCTGCTGTCTTTGGTTTGATTGGCCTTTGTGGCTGTGAGGTTGGAGTTATCCCCCCAGCTGGGTTTAAGGGGTGGTCTTTGGCTTGATTAGATCTAGTGGCTGTGGGGGCGGAGTTATCCTCCCAGCC
>VZQC01012004.1:73307-118791 GCA_009823505.1 Rhizomys pruinosus
GCCATGTTTATTTCAGCTCTCTTCACAATAGCAAGGAGCTGGAACCAACCCAAATGCCCCTCAACTGATGAGTGGATAGAGAAAATGTGGTACATCTACACAATGGAGTTCTATGCAGCAGTAAAGAAAGACGACATCATGAGCTTTGCAGGAAAATGGCTGGAGCTAGAGGACATCATGCTGAGTGAAGTAACACAGTCCCAGAAAAACAAACGACGAATGGTATCCCTCATCTGTGGATGCTAGTGCCAATTACCCAGTTGTAAGTATTTCTTGTGTAGGGCCCCCTGAGCTTCTATACAAAGCAGTTGGACATAATGCATTTTGGAAACAACAACAACAACAGAAAATACTGCATCAAAGAACTGACTGAAACAGTGAACTTCTGCTCAAAACAGTCAACGTCCCCATGGAAAATATTGAGAAAGATTCAAAACTGGGCAGCTTTCTCAGCGTGTTAATTTGCATTTCTGTGATATCACAAATAATAATGAATTTAATCATGCTCTCCTTATATTTCTGGGTCATTTGTATTTCTTTTGCTATGAAATACCAATATTGGTCTCTGATTTCTTTTTTCTTTATTGGAACATTACAGTAGATTCATAGTTCTTTATACATTCAGTCATGGATTCCTTTATTTCTTTTATGTGTTGAAAATATTTGGTCCTACACTTAACCAAAGAAGAGAAAGACCTTTACAATTAAACCTTTAAGACATTGAAAAAGGAAATCAAAGAAGAGTCTAGACAATGAAAAAAAAAAAAAACTTCTATGTTCCTGGATTGGTAGAATTAATATAGTGAAAATGGCTATACTACCAAAATTAATCTACAGATTTAATGCAATATATATCAGAATTCAAATGTATTTCAAAGATCTAGAAAAACAATCCAAGAATTCATATGGAACTACAAAAGTCCGTGACTAGCCAAAGCAATCCTAGGATTTAATTTTTTTTATATATTTTGGAGACAGGGTCTCCCTATAGCCCCAGCTGGTCTGGAACTTACTCTGTAGACCAGGCTGGCCTTGAACTCACAGAGATCTGCCTCCCTCTGCCTTCTGGGATGAAAGGTGTGTGCCACCAAGCCCGGCTTAAAGACGGTTCTTAGCCGCCATGTGAGTGCTGGGAATCGAACCTGGGTCCTCTTCAAGAGCAGTCAGTGCTCTTAACTGCTGAGCCATCTCTCCAGCCCCAATTTTTCATTTTCTTTTAAAAAGTCTTATCGCTTTGATTTTCTTGTTGTCATTAATTCATATATATAATGTGGCTTAATGGTCAATTTTTTTTTCAATTAACATGGAGAACCAATTTTATTAGTTTCACTTATTAAATGCCCTTTCAACAATATTTGCAATAGTTGCTGTGCCTTCAATCAGGCTTCCATATATTCCTGAGTCTCTTGTAAGGTCTTTGTTCTGTAGATATGTATGGCTAGTACTGCACTGTTCCCTGTGGTCAGTACTGTAATGAGTTAATTACTATTTTTTGTAATATAAATCTTGATATCTGGTGTCCAGTCCCCTAACTTGGTTCTTAGTTACTTTCCTGGATCATCTCTTTCTTTTTATCTGGAGATTGTACCCAGGACCTAGCAAGGCACGTGCTGAATCTCCAGCCCTGGATATTCTTGATTCTTAGTGTCTTCATGTGAATTTTAGGATCAGGTTGTCAAGTTCAATAGAAACTACAAACTAAACAACACCCCCTATTCCTATTTTGCTCAGAATTTCAGGCTTTACTAGATTTTCACCCTCAGCGGTTTCATTTCCTTTCTGACCCAACTTGGATTTAATGTGTAAATACACTTACAAATACACTAAGATCCCTTGTCCCTCTGGCTCTCCCCCACTTCCCTTTATACTTAGCTAACTCTGTGCCTGTACCCAATCAGCTAAAATTCCTGAAGTTGGGCATGGCCTATAGGCCTATAGGTATGGTGCTATACAACGTCTTGGGTTTGCTCACTAACACCATAAAAAATTGCTGGAAACACCAGGTTTAACTATGCCGAGTAGCATCAGGCTTGTACAACTCACAACCACAAATCTCAAATGGACTGTAGCCATCCTGTTCTCCAAAGTTGCCGAATTTGCCTTTTTTTTTTTTTTTTTTTTTTTTTTTNTGAATTTAATAGAGTATAGATTTTTTTTTTGGTCTTTCTGAGACAGGGTCTCCTGTAGCCCCAGATGTCCTGGAACTCACTCTGTAGACCAGGTTTGCCTTGAACTCACAGAGATCCGCCTGCCTCTGCCTCCCAAGTGTTAGGATCAAAGGCGTGCGCCACCATGCCCGGCTTGCATTTGCTTCGAAAGCCTTCTCCTTCTCATCCTTTTCTGCTTCTCGCGGAGGACATCACAGCAAGGAGCGACAACGCCCCTGGCATCCTGACCCCGCCTCAGTGCCCACAGCGCCTCTGCTCCTGCAGCTTCTCTCCAGTGGCTTCGCGCTCCGTCGCTCCCAAGGCCAGCTCTTCCTCTGTGTCCTGCTTCTCATCTCCTCTCATTTCTTCAAGATGTCTCCTTTCCATTTCCTGCTCTTCTATATCATCAGTTTTCTACTCTCCACTCACTAATTTCCATCAGCATAAAAACAGCTCTATTAAGAAACTAACAAGCAAAACTTCTTAGGACTCCTCCTTTCAGCTAGTATGCCGGGAGCCGCAGCTTGGTGTGGTTCTGAGAATAAACTCTGATAGTCTTGAGTTCAACTTTTCCCAACGGTCACTTTCACTGTGATCCTGGGCAAGCTTTGCTGCCCAGCACATATGGCTAATAACATTTAAGTTTCTATGTGTTAAAAATGAACTCAAATGATAAATTTACCTCTTCGGAGAAATCAGCCATATGTGGCCAGCTACCACACCTGATGGCTCAAATGTAGAACTGTTCCTTTGTAGCTCGAGGTTCTGTTGGACTCCACTCACCTCTCATAGACACACTCCTTGTGCAATTTATTGCATCCTCATCTTCATAGAACAATGCTTGTCACCCTCTGATGAATATTGTGCTTGCCAATTTGCTTGATAATTGCTGTCTGTATCTGAGTACAAGTACTGTTTTTTTTTTTATCATTTGCTGAGCTCAATATTAATCCAGTAGGGATTGATTAGATGAGAGATGTTTACCTCTATGCAGTATGCTGAAGCCTTATTTCTCCATTGTTATTAGATATTACCTTTGGCATAATGATACTATGAGATACATTGATTAGTAATGTATTGAGATTCGTAGAGTTCATGAAAAAAATGGACTATCTGGGATTGGGAGGCTGAGCTTTGTCTTTTCATTTATCTGGTTGATTGGTTTTTCTTTAGACAGAGTCTTGCTATGTGGCTCAGGTTGTTCTGAACTCCTGGCCTCCGGCCTCCGTCTCCAGTGTGCTGCGACTCCTGTCTTCACGTGCTGTGGAATACTACGAATCTGTTCAAGGCCTGATGGGAAAATCTGAAAGTTTAAAAATTAGAGAGGAACACTGTTTAGGAATTACAGACTAAGTGTGGATTTAGCTCCTTTGAGTCTTACATCTTTTGGTGTTCATTGTTATACTGCTTATGATAGCAGATGGATGGAAACAACTTACCTGTTTGTCAGTGTGGGAGTAAATCCATGAGGGTGCAGTTAAACAGTGAAGCACTGTGGAACAGGAAGGAGACCAAACTTATCTCCATGTGATCAACATGGAATGGATCTCAACAATCTAATTTGAGTTGAAAAGAAATAGCATATGAATAAGCATGATATAAGCATTTATGTGCATTTTTTTCTTTTTGAGATAAGATCTCATGTCTTATGTCTCTAGGTTGGCCTAGAAACTTTCCATGTAGCCAAGGCTGGCCTTGAATTCCTGATTCTCCTGTCTTAGCCTATTAGTACCAGGATTATAGGCATTCACTACCATGCCCTCCTATATGAAATTTAAAAGAAAAAGTAGCATCTAAGCCATATTTATGAATGGATTTTTTAAAAATAATGATGTTTAAATTACTGTAGTGGAAGAGGACAGGTAGTAGGGTCATAAAGAAGAACAGAGACTTCATTATCACTTACAAAGCTTCATTTACTTAAAAGTTTGGAGTTCAAGCTGACGCTATATTAACATTTAAAAATTTAGTAATTTCTTGTTACTCTTTAGGGCTTGCTGTATTTGAAACATGTAGAATAAAATAGTAAATAAACTGTATCAATAGCGAGTGGTGACCTGCCACTTCCATTCAATAGTATTTTTGAGAAACAACTGTTTATGTCTTTGTGCTGGGTGCTAAAGGCTCCCATGAGATCCTGCAAGACGTGAGCCTTGAGCCCCAGGAACTGGGTTGCTGTCTTAGTTGACATGATACAGCAGCTACGTCATGGGAGGGAGCACATACCCACACCTCAAAATGAGGGCTGGAATGAAGGCTTAGAGAAGCTTAGTGATCAGAGATCCTGGAGTAGACTCAGAAGACCAATGGTGGAGGGGGTACCTTGAGAGGTCAACTGAACAGACTGAGGAGTTACTCATGTTCCGGTCTGGGGAAGTAGCCTTCAGAGAGGTTTGAAAAGAGTTAGTAAGATCATCCTGTGAAGGCAGAGGGCAGAAAATTGAGTAGACTGGGACTTGAAGATTAAATAAAGATTTTTATTACATGTGTGCATGCATGTGCCACAGCATGCAGCGGTCATCGAGA
Source organism: Rhizomys pruinosus (assembly GCA_009823505.1). Classification (NCBI taxonomy): domain Eukaryota; kingdom Metazoa; phylum Chordata; class Mammalia; order Rodentia; family Spalacidae; genus Rhizomys; species Rhizomys pruinosus. Next base: position 77,981 of record VZQC01012004.1, read on the forward strand.
GACAACTTTGCTGAGTCTGTTGTCTTCTTCCCTTTATTGAGCTCTGGGGATTGAACTCAGTTGCCTTTACCCAGTGAACCATCTGCCAGCTTGGACTTGCAGGTTCTTAGTAGCATGTCTACAAATTTGTATGTTAGAAAGAAAAAAACAAAAAATAAAAAACAAAAAACAAATATGTATGTCAGCCAACCAGTAAGTAGGGGCATTGACAGCTATGGGAAAATCACTGTGATATGGTTGACCCAATTTATTTGAATATTAGTCTGATTTTGATGCTCACAGTAAATTGGAATTAGGAATAAGGAACTCAGCTGAGTGTTGTTTCAACAATTCTGCAGTTGGAAGATGAGGCTTCCAGGGAATTACTAGTGATCATAATGCAAAAATGGAAGAACTAACATTTTCTTGTAGGGTAGTTGTTATTGCCAGACTTCGCAAAGCACAGAGGAAGTAAGTAATTTGTCTGAAGAGCTCGTAGCCTATTAAGTGCCAGGGCCTAGAATCAAACCCAGGTTTCTTTTTCCTCTAGTTTATATGCCCAGACTTTGAAAATGTAGCTGAGCTCCTGACTTCTTATTCCTGTCTACTGTGTGCATCAAAATGTGTATTCAAAGAAATCCAGCCTACCATTACCACTACGATTCCCCTGCCAACAGTTCCCATATACCTGTTTCCTACATTCATTTATTTTGGAAAAATGGATGAGAAGAACTGGAAGAGCAGTTGGGTCTTGATGAAAGAGAAAAAGGCAGAAAGAACAATGAGGTTTTGATTGCCAGGAAAGTGTATGCTGGAAACTAGAAGTTTGCAAGGGTAAGCTGGCTTGGTGGGGAACAAAACGCATTCAGCGTGGAGGATGGAAACTTTGAGTGGATGGGGGTCATTCTGGTACAGATGGTTGGTAGACGGTTGGAGCTCCAGTGGTTTAAGCTTTCAGATTTAATGTGCAAGTCACCAGCAGAGTGGTAATTAAATCCTGAAGACAGTTCCAGAAAGAATGAGTGGCAATAAAGAAAAGGGCACAAGGAAGGAGAGCCATAGTTTGAACTTTTCACTTGGGAAAACAAAAGTAATAGAGGAGCTGTCGGAGGAGAAAAGCAAGGCTGTGTGTGCTTGTTTTCTGACACTGGAAGTTCTTTGTTGAGAGTTGAAGGCTGTATTAGTCACTTTCATACTGCTGTGACCAAAATATTGGACAGAAACAACTTAAGGGAGTAATGGTTCATTTTGGCTCCCCGTTTCAGAGGGCTTCTGCCCATGGTTGCCTGGCCGTCTGTGCTTGGGCAAAGTATCATGACAGAGTGTGTGGTGGAGGACATTTGTTCTCCATAAGGCCAGGGAAGACTCTAATCTTCAAGGCCCGCCCACTTCTGCCAGCTCAATAGCACCTCCTGAGGGTTCCCCACCCTCACAAAATAGGACCACTAGCTAGGGAACAGATAGTCAAAACATGGGGGTCTTTTCATATTCAAAGCATATCATACGAAGAGGGCCATGGCTGAATGGTCAAATGTAGTAGTGTTGGTTAAAGAGGATGTAGCTGGTAATCAGCTAGTTGTTGTGATTCTACCCCAAACCCTTAATCTGGATGAACAGGGGATACAGTCAAATGTGGTGTATACCTTTAATCCCAGCACTCAGGAGGCAGAGGCAGGAAGATCCCTGTGAGATTGAGGTCAACCTGGTCTACATAATAAATTCCAGGCCAGTCAAGGATACAGGGAGACCCTGTCTCAAAAAAAAAAAGGTCTAGACTTCTTGGTCCGTGCTTATCTATACAACCCATGTTGGATAAATACAACTCTCTCAAATCATCAAACTCATGGAGGAGGCACAAACATCAAAAGCTCCCTTTCCAGCAGTTTCTAGGCAAACTCAATGGCTGCTTTGTTCCTGCTCTTTGTTTTCATTGCTACCCTCCTGATGTAGATTATAATCGGATTCATGGTTTGATACTGTAGAAACATACCTTCCTGGCTGTGATGGCTGATCTTGACTGTCAACTTGACTAGATCTGGAATGAACTAAAACGTGAAGGATTTTCTTATTCAGATTATTTGAAGCCAGATGATGCACCTGACATGTGTGGTGGCACCTTCTGATGGCAGTCACAAAAAGGACGTGGCACGCGGGAGCTGTGGCTTTTTGCCAGCTTGCCTTTTCTCTCGCTGGAAGTTTATCTATCTTGCTGTTGTGGTGTTCATTTGCTGATATAAGAATTAACTCCTTCAAATTCCAACATAGACTAAAGACCAGCAGATCTCCAGGAATCCTCTAGATCTTCAGCTCCAGGTTGGGACTGCTGAGACATCCAGCCTCGTGGACTGACAGGCTGCCGAGTTCTCAGCCTCTCCTGTAAGTCTCAGCTATTGTTGCACTACTTGGACTCTATCTTGTAAGCCAATGTAATAAATCCTCGTGTATATTTTATCAGTTCTGTTCCTTTACAGAACCCTGACTAATACATTGACTATAACAGGAGTCCCCAGAACAGAAACAATGACAGACTTGGCTTTCCAAGTTTCTCTCACAGGTCTATACATGTCTCTGTTCACTGGGACTGCCCACTCCAGCTGTGTGATGGACAAAGGGTAGGTGTCAAAGATGGAGAGCCACTGGAGATGGCTCATCATGTAGAGGTAGTGATATTAGATGAAATTAGAACCATCACCCATGGGAGCTCAGTAATATATTAAATAAAGGTTCTAGTGGACAGTATCACTCGACAAGATCCTGGCTACTGTGAGACCTGCTGAAAGAATCAGTGAACACCCTCCAGGAACAGCAGTAACTAAATATTGCAAACAGGACCTGAAACCCTGAGTACCCACACAGATTTCCAGGTTGAACGGAACTGCAGTATTACCCATAAAGCTGTCAATATCAAAGGCTTGCTATATAACCATAACTGGAAGAGAGATGAATATAACATTTAAAACTCATCCCTGATTCAAGTTAATGTAATTAATAAAGTCATTGACTTTATTTTCCATGATTAGTGGTCTCAGCTTTTGAGTGGTCTCATCAGTATTAGTGATGTAGATGATCCCATAATTGGCCATAAAAGAACAGATTGGGGTTTGTTGCATTTGTGGGAGCTGGTGATGAGCTGGGTGGTTTGGTTTGCAAAGCTAGTAGAGTGGGACGTGGGACACAGCTGGCTGTTCAGATTCTGAAATAGTTCAATCTATTGCATCTCAAGTGCTTGCTGAGGTTTTACCTTCTTACAAAGTTGCTGAGGTGAAACAACTTCATGTGGAAGGGGAACGGGTAGCAATTGACACAGTGGCAATTGCTGGAATCGCCCTTGCCATGGACAAGATGTAGCCCGGGAAGCAGCCAATGTGATGGTGGTGTTTTGTTTGTATAGGAATTTTTGTTGTTCATTTTTTTGTGTGTGGGGGTCTTTTTGAGACAGGGTCTCCCTTTAGTCCCAGCTGGTCTGGAGCTTGCTATGTAGACCAGGTTGGCCTTGAACTCACAGAAATCCGCCTGCCTCTGCCTCCCAAGTGCTAGGATTAAAGGCATGTGCCACCACGCCTGGCTGTTCATTTTTTTTTTAAATTTTTTTAAATTAATTTTATTTCTTTTTTATGTGTATGAATGTACTGTCTGCATGCAAGTTTGTGCACCCGTGTCGTGCAATGCCGCAGAGGTCAGAAGAGGGTGTCAGATTCCCCTGGAACTGGAGTTCTCCTGGAATTGGAGTTTCAGACGGTTCTTGGCCGCCATGTGGGTGCTGGGGATCGAACCCAGGTCCTCTGCAAGAGCGGTCGCCGCTCTTAACCGCTAGGCCATCTCTCCAGCCCCTCATTTGTTTTTTAAAGATAGGGTCTCATGTAGCCCAGGCTAGTCTTGAACTCACTATATAGATATGGCTGGCTTTGAATGCCTGATCCTCCGGCCTGCCAGGGTGGCAGTGTGTGCCACCATTGCCTTGCACCAATGCGATTTCCATAAGGAGTGATCTTCTGGATGTCGTGGCAAGTTGACTTACCAAGAAAGATAGTCAAAAAGGTTCAGAGACATTTTTGTCTTTGCTCTAATTGATGGTCTGGTTGGAATCTGATAGCTGCTGGAGGTTTTGTGCCCATTGGGTTGGTTCTGTAACCCTGGATGGAGTCTGTAGAGATGGCTCCTTATTATTTGTGTGACACTTTCTTCTCTGTTCCTTACAGGAGCTCAATTTATGAGAATTATGACTGCATGCCCAGAGCATAGGAAAGGAAAGTCCTTCAGAAACCAGCGTTCATGTTGGACGAGATGACAGCTCAAGACATTCTCCGAGCCTGGTTTACTGTTCTGGGTTCTTAATTACAGCAGAGCCCCATACGTTCCCTACTTTCTGAGAAACGCTCCATAAAGAATAAAAATCCAACAGGCCCTCACTTCTGGTGGTGGACTTTGGGGAGGATGACACCATATGTAAAAGGATATAGAGTGCTGCTAGCTGGGGTTCTGATGTGCTGACACAGCACTCATCTGTAACATCTAAGCAAGTGGTGGAGGATGCTGAGAGATGTTCTTCCTGGTGAGTGCAGCACTTGTATCGAGAGCTGGAGCCCACAGAAGTTACTAGTTTACTTCATGAAATGAAAGTTTGAATTAACAATTTGGGCAGAAGGAAACTCTGGGCTACTTATTTCTTGACAAATTAAGGTAATTTCTATACCTCACAGGCATCCAAAAGTCAGACAGTTCTCTAGGTCCAATGATCCTGGTTGTGATGGAAAGACAGTCCTCTTCGGTGTGAAATCCTAGCTCCTGAAATCCTAGCATTTTCTGTTGTCTTTCTTTTATGTGTATCTAAACTAAATGCAGTACTAGGAGAACAGCACAACTTCATTCCCAAGCAACATGGACAGAGCAGACTTCGAAGTGGGCAGATCACAAGGAACTGTGCTGGCTTGGCCAGATCAGATCTAGAAGAAGAATTAAAAGGCAGTGACTGCATCGGGATTCTTTGGAGCACAGGTTTAATGGAATGTTTAGATGTGGAACTTGATGGCTTACTACGTAAGTTTGATATAGGGCCTCATGTATCCCAGGCTGGTTCCTAACTTGCTTTGCAGCCAAGGGTGACCTTGAATGTGTGATCCCCCTGCCTCTGCCTCCTGAGTGCAGGGATTATAGGTGTATAGCATCACACCTGCTTTGTGCTGTGCCGGGGACTCAGCTCCAGGTCTTTTATCTGTTAGGCAAGCACTCTACTAACCAAGCTGCATCATCAGCCCAAGTTTTTTTTATGCTAGTTTGAGAAAGAAGAAAGAAGTTATGCAGGCTCAACCAACAACAACAAAAATGTTTTTGCATCAAAATCTGTTTTGATTTTCTAAAATAAATAGCTCTTAGGGAGCCACTGAAATGATCAGACTCAGCGCCAGCATGGTCAGAATCTCTTCTCCACTTTGTCCTTTATCTGAGGCATATGGTGTTGGTTTTGCAGTTATATTTGGTAGCTATTTTTGTCCACCAACTGTTCTTTTAATTTTGAAAGTACAGGCTTTGGTCAAATTTATTTATTTGTGTGATCTACAAGGAGTGGATATTTCTCAGTTCTGAGGAAAAGCTTCTGTGAATCAAAATAACACTATGATAATGCTAACAAAACCACCATGATGAAAATACTTCCTCAGAAAGTACTCTTTGTCACCAAACAGTCGCTAAGGAGAAACTTAACAACATCGTTTATGAAACATATTTTAACAGGAGCTACTTGTTTCTCCTCTTATTGCCTGGTGTCAGTATGTGCAGAAGTGTGCACAAAACATGCACACAGTATATGGAAAAGGTGACCTCCATTCAGATTAAGGAATCCCACCTTTCCAGTACCAAAGATGCTCCTGTCTCTGTTCCTGATCACAAACCCATCATCCTTGCTAGAATTAATAGCCATTGGGGCTGGAGAGATGGCTCAGTGGTTAAGATCACTGACTGCTCTTGCAGAGGACCCAGGTTCAATTCCCAGCACCCACATGGCGGCTAAGAACCGTCAACTCCAGTTCCAGGGGAATCCAACACCCTCTTCTGACCTCCGTGGCATTGCACGACATGGGTACACCTACCTACATGCAGACAGTACACTCATACACATAAAAAAATAATAAATAGGGGCTGGAGAGATAGCCTAGCGGTTAAGAGCACCGACTGCTCTTGCAGAGGACCCGGGTTCGATCCCCAGCACCCACATGGCGGCTAAGAACCGTCTGTAACTCCAATTCCAGGAAAACTCCAGTTCCAGGGGAATCCAAGACCCTCTTCTGACCTCCGCGGCATTGCACAACATGGGTGCACAAACCTACATGCAGACAGTACATTCATACATGAACAAAAAATGAATAAAATAAAAAAATAAAAATAAATAAAAATAAAACAAACAAACATATTTAAAAAAAATAACAGCCATTTTAAAGTTTTAAATAAGACTTTCTTACTCTTTAAAAAGTCATACTGGGGCCAATGAGATGGCTTAGAGGGCAAAAGTTCTTGATGTGCAAATGTGCCAGCCTGAGTTCAATCCCTGGAATCTATGGTGGGATGAAAGAACTGACTCTGCGTGGGAGCGCGCGCGCGCACACACACACACACATACACACACACACACACACACACATCATATGGATAATAACGCAACAAACATTTAAATAATTAAAAATTAGTTAAAAGTTTTACTGCCGATATATTCATCTCTGAACAATAGCTTAGTTCTTTTCAGCTTTTGATTTTGTATTTCCAACTATTATTAGGCTCTTCTTTCTGTCTTGGTTTCCAGCAGTTTTACTAAGATGTGTTTTGTGGTTGCTTGAACTTCCTGAATCTTGTATTGGTTTTGGAAACTCTTGAGCTGTTACCTCTTTTATCCCTGTTCTGTTTGCTTCTGAGCTGTAATAAAAGTGATGCTGTTATATTAGACCTTTGGACTTTCTCCTACATATTCCTTGCACTATTTTGAGTATTTATAATTCTCGTGTGTGTGTGTGTGTTCACATGCCATTGTGTGGGTATAGAAGTCAGGAGACAACTTGCTGAATTCATCTCTCTTCTTCCACCATGTAGGTTCCCGAGGTCAGGCTTGGCTGGTCAGGCTGGAGGCAGGCATTTTACCTGCTGAGCCATCTTACCAGCCTAGTCACGGAGATTTTAAAGCCCATACTGATAACTTCAGTAACTGTTTCACTGGAGGTTGTGCTTGTATTTGATGTTTGTTTTTTGTCTAGGATTTTGGTTAAAAATTTCCATTTTATGTATGTTGTCTGAAACCTACTTTTTTTTTTTTTTTTTGTTTTTTTTGAGACAGGGTCTCCCTGTAGCCCCCACTAGCCTGTAACTCACTATGTAGTCTAGGCTGGTCTTGAACTCACAGGGATCCTCCTGCCTCTGCCTCCCAAGTGCTGAGATCAAAGCCCTGTGCCACCACACCCAGCCAAAAACCACCATATATATATATATATATATCCTATTGACGTGAAGTGTTTATTTTGAAGAGAATTCTTGGCATTTTTCCCATGTCAGCATTTTTCCCATGTCAGTGAGCATTTGGAGCAGAAGAGCATGTTAATGTACTTATCAAGGATTAATGACCTGGCAGAGCATTTGTGGTGGGGAATGTGTTATGGATGGTGCCATAAATACAGTAATTAAAAAGCTGCACACTAAACACTTTGGACTGGTAAATATACTCCTTCCTTTCCCATGGTGGCTTGCGTCCCAGAGAGTAACATGTTTATCTTGGTCTCTGCATTCTTTTTTATGATTATTTTTATTGAAGTGCATTTCATACAACATTTCTTAATAAAATTTAGATCCATTTCCCCTTCCTTGCCCCCCACCCTGCCAGAGTTCATGCATTTTTGCCATACATATCTTTCATCTTTTTCTCAGTCTTTATTAAATTTTTCAGTGCAGAAGTGTACTGTGTTTCCATCAGTTCTTTGACCCAGTCTTTTTTGGAAAACCACTATTTTGTACAATTAAATGCTCTTATCATTTTTCTCCCAACTTAGGTGCTTAGTTTGACTGGGTTTTAGGTGTTGTACACAGAACTTGGCAGGGAGGGATTACTGCAGGTTTTGGGTGACTGGATCTTCTATCGAGGGTCTGCTGTGCCTCTGTAGCCAGCTCAGCTATGGACGAGACAGTTAAGTTTGACTAAGTATTGAGCTGACTGAAAATTGGGCTGCAGTGAGTGTTGGCTTCTAGTTTTATTTTATGTGTATGCCTGTCATGAAACTGTTGGGATTCCACCCAGCAAGCGGGAGGATTTGACTCAGCCTGCTCCCAGGGCTCTGACTTTTCATGGCCTCAAACTTACAGAGGTCTGCCTACCTCTGCCTCCCTATTAAAGAAGTGCATCACCTCACCCAGGTTGTCTCCTGATTCTTAATCAAGTCCTTGGAGAGTCTCAATTTTTTTACTTTTACTTTTTTTACTTTTTACTTACTTTTGGAGAGTCTCAATTTTTTTACTTATGATTTTTATTTTATGTGTATGAGTGTATTGCCTGCATGTATGTAGGTGAACCCACGTCATGCAATACCCACAGAGGTTAGAAGAGGGGATTGGATCCCTTGGAACTAGAGTTGGGAACAGTTGTTGGCTGCCATGTGAGTGCTAGGAAGGAAACCCGGGTCCTCTGCTGGAGGAAGCAAAGTTCTTAACCACTGAGCCATCTCTCCAGACCCTCAAGAACATTAAAGTTTAAAAGTTTCTTCTGGCTTTTCTGGTTATTCTCAGTAGGAGACTAGCTTACCTGCAGCATAATTATGAATTACTACTTATAATTTAATTTGTATAATTTTGGATGGGTTTAATATGGTCACAGCATGTTGCATGTGTGAAAATGTCAAAATCAAATCCATTATTTTATACAGTGTATGCTAATAAAATAATTATCTTTAAAAATTGTATTGTTGTTCACAAATCATATGCATTTTTCTGTCTCTTGATTCACCCATACTTTCCGATGGTGGCAGTCCCTTCATTTTCATTTCTACATAATATTGTGCTATGTTACTGTCATATTCACTTACAGTAACTGCACTCAGGTGCAATTCTGTGTTATTCAGTTGTATCACTTTCTCTTTACTCCAGACATGAATGAGAATTCATACTGCTCCACATTAACTAGTGCCAATCTAGCCACACAAAGCTTGCTTTAGAATTTCCCATGTTTGTGACAGCTAGGGAGGGTAGCAAGCACTATCGTGCACTTCAGGGATTCCTTATCTGTGCAATGCTCGTGACTTTGCTCATTTTCTGTGGTGTTGTCTGTTATTTTCTTATTATTTTGCAGCAATTCTTTATACAATTAATACTATATTATCCATCTATGCATATATATATATATGCCTTTTGGCAATAGAGGACTTATTTTAATGTGTTTCATTCATTGGTGTTAATGTGTGCTAAAATTTACTAACAATAACTTCTAAAAAAATAAGGTTATGGGGCTGGAGAGATAACCTAGCAGTTAAGAGCACCTACTGCTCTTGCAGAGGACCGGGGTTTGATCTCCAGCACCCACATGGCGGCTGAGAACCGTCTGTAACTCCAATTCCAGGAGAAATCCAGTTCCAGGCGAATCTGAAACCCTCTTCTGACCTTCGAGGCATTGCACGACACGGTGCATGGACCTACATGCAGACAATACATTCATATACATACAAAAATAAATAAAATTTTAAAAAATATGGGGTTATTTTGAAGAATGAACATAGTGATTTCCATAGTGGTTGCACTAATTTACATTCCCACCAGCAGTGGGAATGTAAATTAGTTCTAGCTAGCATTTGTTGGGTTTTTGTTTTCTTGGTGGCAGCTATTCTGATTGAAATAAGAGGAAATACCAATGTGAGATTTTATTTCTATTTTTAATTTTATTTATTTTTTATTTTTAACAAGTTTTATCGAATATCTTTTAAATAAATAACATTAAAATGATATGCACATTGTTGTCATTTATGATAATTATGACTTCTAAAGTTTCCTTAAACATTACATTATTAAATATCAGACTACCATTCCTTAAAGAATTACAGAAGTTCTGAGGTCTCTGAATTCTGTAATACAAAATTTTCATCAATCAATCAATCAATCAATGAGATGGCTCAGTGGTTAGGAGCACTGACTGCTCTTGCAGAGGACCTGGGTTTGATTCCCAGCATCCACATGGCAGCTAAGAACTCCAGTTCCAGGGGAATATGACACCCTCTTCTCACCTCTGCAGCATTGCATGACATGGGTGTACCTACCTACATACAGACAGTATACGAATACACATTAAATAAAAAAATAAAATTAAGGGGCTGGAGAGATGGCCTAGTGGTTAAGAGTGCCGACTGCTTTTACAGAGGACCTGGGTTTGATCCCCAGTGCCCACATGGCAGCTGAGAACCATCTGAAACTCCAATTCCAGGAGAACTCCAGTTCCAGGGGAGTCTGACACCCTCTCTGACCTCTGAAGAATTGCATGACACGGGTGCACAAACTTACATGCAGACAGTACATTCATACACATACAGAAATAAATTAAAAAAAATAAAAAAAATTAAATTAAAAATCAAACCATCAATCAATTGCTATGTAACTTTGTTAACATTTTCTTTCTTTTTGATTCTTTTTTCATTTAAAATCAATCCTCTTAGAATAAGTCAAGCATACACTACAAAATTGTTCATTATGACTACCATGTTGTACATTAGATTCTCAGGGTTTACGCATTTTGTGTAACTAAAATTTTATAGCCTTTATCTATAATTTCTCATTTTCTGCTTCTACTGTATAAAGCCATCCCCATATAGCCTTGCTTTATGTATACTTTGTTATAAAAATGCCATATCCAGCCAGTCGTGGTGGCGCACGCCTTTAATCCTAGCACTCGGGAGGCAGAGGCAGGTGAATCTTTGTGAGTTCAAGGCCAGCCTGGTCTACAGAGTGAGTTCCAGGACAGCTGGGGCTACAGGGAGACCCTGTCTCGAAAAGACCAAAAAAAAACAAAACAAAACAAAACAAACAAACAAACAAAAAAAAACCCAGCAAAACAAAAAACGCCATATCCTTATTTAGTACATTGTTACTTCATTAGCACCAAATTCACAGCTTGTACTTTATGCTTGGAACAAAGCTTATAAAATAATTTTTTATTAAAACATTTTTTTTATTGAGCACATTTCCTACAACATTTCTTAATCAAATTTAGACTCATTCCCCCATCCATGCCCACCCCTCATGCCCTCCTTCCCCCGTCAGAGCTCATGGATTCTGTCATACACAAGTCCTGTCTTGCATCTTTTTCTCAGTCTTATAAAACAATTTTTTACTTGAAGCATGTTACAGCCTTCTTGTACTTCAGTACTTTGAACAACACTTCAACTCTATGCTTGGGAGTGTCTATCCCAGCCTTTGATGCTCATGATTCTACTCTTAGCTTTTAATTTTTTTCACTCCTTACATATAGAAAATTTATACAGTCTGAAATCAAGCTATAGGTTAATTGCAAAACATATTTAGGGATTCACAGTTTAACCATAAGCTCGTGTACATGTAAAAAAAATATAACTTTACATTCCTAAATTACATAGCAAGTTGATGTATATTTTAATGTACTTTGCCTCCCCCTCCAGCTCCCTTGAAAGTAAGGGTGGTGACTTGCTTCCTGCTGGCACTGAGGATTATAGCCATATAAGAATTCAACAGAGAAATGGCAGGAAGACCCTTACTACTGTCCAAGGGATTGCTGATGATTACAATAAAAAGAAACTAGTGAAGGTGTTTAGGAAGAATTTTCCTTCAGTGGTTCTGTAATTGAGCGTCCAGCATACAGAGAAGTAATTCAGCTACAGAGTGACCAGCACAAGAACACTGCCAGTTCCTGGTAGACCGGACTGGCTAAGGACGTTCAGCCGAAGGTTCATGGGTTTTAAGTGCTTGTGGCTCTCTGAAGCTTAAGTGAGAATTTCCTTGCAATGAGTAGAATTCTCTTCTGTCCCTTGTCACAAGTTTAAAAACCTCACAGCTTGTATAATGTAACCATTTGGGGTCCGCTTTTAACTTGGAATAGTATAACTCGTTGATGCAATAAACTGAAAAGAGCCATGCTTGAAAAAAAAGTGATGCGGGGCTGGAGAGATGGCCTAGCGGTTAAGAGCACCGACCGCTCTTACAGAGGACCCGGGTTCGATCCCCAGCACCCACATGGCGGCCGAGAACCGTCTGAAACTCCAATTCCAGGAGAACTCCAGTTCCAGGGGAATCCGACACCCTCTTCTGACCTCCGAGGCATTGCACGACACGGGTGCACAAACTTGCATGCAGACAGTACATTCATACACATACAGAAATAAATAAAAAAAATTAAAAAAAAAAAGAAAAAAAGTGATGCGTTCTTTCTCATAAATCTTAGAGCCGAGGAAAACAGAGAGAGATTTTATTTTTATATTTTTATTGAACTTTTGTGTATTTCATATACAACATCTTAATCATCTTTATGCCCCCTTCGCCATCAGCACCCTGCCGTAGCCCCCCCCCCCAACTGGATTTCATGCATTCTGTCATTTAAGGCCCATCAAGTCAAGTTAGTGTCCCAAATGTCCTTTAGTGCAAGTTCATCCACCAGGGTCTAGTCAGACTATCTAGAGTCACTCCCTTAAAGAAGGTCAGCGCTTCCTCACTGGTCATTGTCGTGGTTATTGGGCTTTAAAGCTGGGATTGAACCACTGACTGATTTTCCCCCTTAGCAGCTTGCATGGTGTCCTCTGATTTATTTTTACTTTTTATGTATATGAGTGTTTTGCCTGCACGTAAGTACACTTGTGCTTGCAACACCTGTGGTGGCCAGAAGAGGTGTCACATCCTCTGGAACTGGAGTTATGGATGGTTGATATCTTCTATTTAGGTGCTTGGTCCTCTTCAAGAGCAGCCAATGTTCTTACCTTTTCTCCAGTCCTCATCCTCCACAATGTACTTAAGAATTAAAAAAAATTAATTTGCATTTCAGGTGTATGAATATTTTTCCTGCATGTATAAACACACCATGTGCGTGCAATGCCCACAGAAGTCCTGGGACTATGAAAGTTGAGGAGGCATATCAGAGAGTGGGAAGGGGGCCTGCGCTGGGAATGGGAGGTGAGTATAGATAGTCAGTTGTTTTAGAGCCGATCAACCCACACCAAAGGGCATTTGGAGACACAAACAATTCTAATAGGCATTATATTTATATTATAATACAATGTATATATTAGAGTACATGAAATTGGATGGGGATTAAGGAGTACAGATAACGGAGGGGATTTAAACACAATCAAAATATGTTGTATGAAATTAGCAAAAAATCAATTACTAAAAAGTACAAAATAAAATACAAGCGAATTAATAAAAACCGTCTCCGATTGCTAATGTTATCTCCATTTTTTTTCACAGAGCCTTACGTCAAGCTGTGTATTTATATCAGTCAGTCTTTTTGTTGCTGTGGAAAAATAGCCGACCAAAGCAACTTAAGGAAAGAAGGGTTTCTTATTTATTTATTTATTTATTTATTTATTTATTTATTTATTTATTTATTTCTGTATGTGTATGAGTGTACTATATGCATGTAGGTTTGTGCACCCGTGTCGTGCAATGCCGCAGAGGTCAGAAGAGGGTCTCAGATTCCCCTGGAACTGGAGTTCTCCTGGAATTGGAGTTTCAGACGGTTCTCAGCCGCCATGTGGAAAGAAGGGCTTCTTTTGGCTCCATGGTTGCAGGTACAGTCCCTCCGGAGGGAAAGGAGACGGCAGGAGTGTGAGGCAGCTAGACCGTCACAGTGTCTGAAGCGAGAAGCTGGGGTTCGTCTGGCTTTCCCCTTCCCTTTTATTCAGTCCAGGACCTTAGCCCATGCATGGGAAGGGTGCACCCACTTCCAGAGTCGGTCTTAAAACTCTCTCCAAATGCCCCCCCCAATGTTTGTTTCCTAGGTGATTCTAAATCCAGGCAAGTTGACTCCAAAGATTAAGCATTGTAGTATTCTTGGCATAAGATCGCACTATGTATAACACTGTGATTTCTGGACAGACAAGTTCATGATCTTTAGATCATTTTTGCTTAGCAGTGACTCTTTGTACCCACATAAATTTTGGTGTTAGCTTTACAGGGTCCGCCAAAAAGACCAAAGCAAAGTTGATCCAAATCGAAAGAGACTAGTGTTTTATTGATACTGAATTAAATCACTGCTTCAGGTTACTAAGCTTCTCACATTTCTTTGTGTAGATGTGGATGCACATGGTAGGTACAAGCATGCTATGTGTGGAGGTCAGGGGACAGGTTGGGGGTGTCAGTGCTCTCTTTCCACCAAATGAGCCGTCTCCCAGCCTCGTGTTCACCCAAACTTTCTAATGAATTAGTGTAGCATTGTTTATAATAAATTTTCATTTTTCCTTTTTACTTGCATTCCTTTTATGCTGAATTTATTCTCGTGTCATAAATTTTTGCTTCTTCAGCTTCTGCGATATCTTTTTTTCTCCTTCCTTTAGCCTCTTCTGGCTTAGAAACAGCTTGCTCCTTGTCAGTGAGGCTCACCACGGTATGGCGGGGGAGGTCATGTACAGGTCTAGCTGACCCCGAGCTCTGTAAGCTGCGACAGCTTGGGTGCTTTGGGGACCTGGATGTTCTCAATGACCAGGGAATCTATGTCCAGACCCTTAAGCATCACTCTCTGCATTCTAATCATGGGCAGCAAGAAGTCAGCACTTATTCTGGCCACTGATTCTGTGTCCAGCCCCACTCTTTGGCTTGCATATTACTACTGGCTCCCTCATGGACCCCTAAAGTGGCACACATTGCTTGCGTAAAGTGACATGTTTCAGAGAACTTGGTGACTTTTCAATATATACCCTTAATGCCCCAGGCAGCTTCGTGGATGTCTTTACAGTGAGCACAAAGATTTGAATCTCATGATCTGCATGATTTTGTGGGGTTTTCTGTGTCAAGAGAGCAGTGGACCACTTTCCAAGGTTACTCAGGCCTTTTAAAGGAAGAAGAAGAGAACATAAATGTTAATGTTTTATTTATTTATTTATTTATTTATTTATTTATTTATTTATTGGTGTTATTTTTGAGACAGGGTTTTCCTGTAGCCCTAGCTGGCTTGGAACTCACTATGTAGATCAGGCTGGTCTTGAACCCAAGTGCTGGGATTAAAGGCATGTGCCACCAAGCCTGGCAAATTTTAATGTTTTTGTATTTTCAGAATCTACATTGATTTTCTTTTTCTTTTTCTTTTTTTAATTTTCTTTTTTAATTTCATTGCTGATTTTTTTACATGCATCTTTTTTTCTTTATTTATTATTTTTTATGTGTATGAGTGTACTGTCTGCATGGAGGTTGGTCCACCTGTGTCGTACAATGCCATGGAGGTCAGAAGAGGGCGTCGGATTCCCCTGGAACTGGAGTTAAGGACGGTTCTTAGCCACCAAGTGGGTGCTGGGAATTGAACCTGGGTCCTCTGCAAGAGCAGTCAGCGCTCTTAACCGCTGAGCCATCTCTCCAGCCCCCAACACATGCACCTTTTCTACCTTCACTCCCTAATGCAATCTCACTAGATGGCTATAAATTTTGTTATTCTTTTTGCTTAAATAAACGTAAGTAGGCATATATTTCCATCTTTTCTGTCATGTACATGTACTTCTTTATACAACCAGTAACCATGGTGATGAGATGTAGCATAAACATTAAGGTCTGCCTGAAGGACTTTCCTTGCTCTTCCAAGGAACAGAACCTGGACAGACACCCAAGGTGGAGATGCTGGCTAATACAGGCTCCCAGGTTTTGGATTCTCTGGTATTTTCTTTCTTTTCTAAATTGCTGCTGAAGGGGTGACCCTAGAATTATTGCAACTTGATTGGGGATTGTGGTTCACTTTCAAATCCAGATTTTTGTAACAACAGAAATCAACAACAATTAAAGTGTAGCGGGACTGCCGTGGCTGGTCTCAAGTTCTGCTGCTTGGGGAGCAGAGGCCCTGCTTTTAAGGAATGTGAACCCTTTGGAAATCCCCAGGTTAAAGGGGCATTCAACATGGTGGGGTGTCTGGTAATTTAGGAAAGTTACTCTGAAGTTCTCTTAAATGGAAGCTGCACTCTGTTGTACTTGGGCTTTGCCTGACTGTGTTCCTGGATATCACACACCAGCTGCAGTTCTTCTCCAAACACATTTCAGCATGTGCTGAGTTTTTTTTCTTGTTTTTTTGGTTTTGTCTTTTCGAGAGACAGGGTCTCCCTGTAGCCTCAGCTGGCCTGGAACTCGTTCTGTACAGACCAGCCTGTCCTTGAACTCACAGAGATCTGCCTGCCTCTGCCTCCTGGGTGCTGGGATTAAAGGCATGTGCCAACATGCTGGGCTGAGTTTTGTTTTTTTTTTAAATGCAGACATGATATATGGCCAAATCTTTGGCCATAGAAGTTGCCAAGGAGCAGAAAAAAAAATGCCTCTAAGGACCCATGGGTTTCCAATCTGATATCTTACAATTTGAATCTGGCCAATTCTAGATGGATGCATGTAAATCCTGGAAAACAGTACTCCTCTGAAGTCACAGAGCAGCTAGTACTGTTTGTCACATATCTGGTGGGCTCTGACACCTACAGCAAGAGAACTCTCTCCTGTCCTTGCTGGGGAGTAAGCTCGAGATGTTTCATCACACCGGTCACCCACTTTGGAGAGGGCTGTCTGATTTCAGTCCTGTTGTTCAAAAGACCGAATACTTTGTATCCTGGACTCTGAAAACATCTCCAAGATTTGGATGAGGATCTAGATCTTCACTTTCAATAAAGAGCTTGCAGAAAGCCGAAGCCTCGTCTGTAAGATTCCAACACGCTTTAGAAATGATCAAGAGGGCGACACCTAAATTCCCTGGAGTCCTTTGACTAGTACTCAAAGCCCCTTTCCTGCCATTGCGGTGCTCTTTAGGAAGTTGGCTCAGGTGACGGCTGCAGGGCCAGAACAGCGCCCACACTGATCACCTCTGTCTGCTCCTTTGGTTCTCACACCTCCAAACCAAAGTTCCTCGTGAAACCTGCCACATGGAACAGCCACAGGATTCCTGGTGTTGGTTAGGGAGATAAGGCAATTCTTCTGTACATGTATGGAGGAAACATTTCAGAGCCTTGAGAGGTAGACTGGTGACCTGTGACAACAAACAGGCCTCCCTGTGGCCATGCCCTTCCTTTAAGGTGAAGGTTCAAGCACTGTCTGTGATCCACACTGACAGATCTAACGCATGATCCTTCATTCCACAGCCACTAGCTTGGAAATGGCAGAATTTCTTTAATTTTATTTTTTTAAATTTTATTTATTTCTGTATGTATATGAATGTACTGTCTGCATGCAGGTCTGTGCACCAGTGTCGTGCAATGCTGCGGAGGTCAGAAGAGGTTGTTGGATTCCCCTGGAACTGGAGTTCTCCTGGAATTGGCAGAATTTCTAACGCTAGTGTGCCTTGGAAAGGTCTCTGAAGGCCTTTCAGAAAACGTGGTCCACTCCGGCGTCAGCTCAGTGTTTTTCAATCCGAGTCATACCTGCTCCTACAGCAACCACAGCCTTGCTTTGCAGTAAGGAAGTCAGAATCATCCACATCTACAGTTAAGAGTCCCACAAATTGCATTGCAGGCCATGCATAACAAGTTTCCAACTCCATCAGTGATGCAGTTGCTCCAGGTCGTGTAGCAACTTCCTCCACTGAAACCCTCCAAGGTGGAAGGAAGCTCTTCAAAATGACAGGTTGTTAAAGGAAGGCAGGTAACAGGGTATTCTGAAAGGACATAAAAAACGTAAGAGCTTCAGGAAGTCCCTGACATGGACCAGATTAATGAGACTCCTCCCCCTGCAAGAATATATAAGCCCCAAGAGCTGATGAGGGACACTCTGGGGCTAGTGGAACTGCCTGGAAGAAGCAAAGACCAGCCAAGCCATGTGGAACAGACACTCTGCAGCGCGCTGAGCTGCCTCCAGGTAGTGCAGGGCGCTCTAGGCTTCCTGCTTCCGTGAGCTGTTCCTCCCCTGGGTGGGCTTTGGTGATCAGCTGTTTTTGAGTCATTTCTGCTCCTATAAGTAACCCCGCACCCATAACCCTAGGAAAACTCTTTGGTTCACCAAGTTGGGCTTCGGTGTATCTTTACTTTGGTCTGTCATTGACTTCCCATCTGGGGTGAGTAGACGTTCTATCTCCTCAGGGACAGCGTCACACAACATACCTCAGTGAAAGGGGAGCCCCTCCCCTCCATGATGGAATGTTGATGGACCCAATCCTGCTCAGGTCCTATGCAGGTAATTACAGCAGCTGTGAGTTCATGAGTGCAATGGTCATGTCACACTGAAAGACAGTGTTCCACAGCACTCTGCCCCTTCTTGTTACATTTAGAGTGTGTGTGTGTGTGTGTGTGTGTGTGTGTGTGTGTGTGTGTATGTACCACAGTCCACATGTGGAAGACAGAAGACCACTCACAGGAGTCAACTCTCTCTGACCACCAGGTGAGTCCTGGGTATCAGATGAAATTCTTCCCCTCTATGGCCATGATTCATAGATTTTTCTCTTTAAAAAAATTTAAATTACATTTATCTCTGTGTGTATGTGTGTGTACACCTGCCACAGCATGCTTGCATGTGGAGGTCAGAGGACAGTTTTTGGGAGCTGATTCTCTCCTTCTCCATGTGGGACCCAGGAACTGAACTCAGGTCATCAGTCCTGGCCCCACTGAGCCGTCTTGCTGGCCCAGGTTTGGTTCCTATAGTGTCCTGAGTGTTTAAAAGCTCCATTGCTACTGGCTTACTAATTTATCTTTGTCTTTGTTGGAATGTTTCAATTTTCCCACCTTGTCTTAAGGCTCTTTTATTTATTTGACTTATCGTCTTTTTAATTTTCCAATAATTTTATTTTGATTTCAATTCAACATTTCTCTTTACTGAATTCCATTCTCATATCTTATATCAACTTCCTTATTTTATAGAGCTGTGTTTGTGTGTCTTTGTGTGTATGTACCTGTGTGCATGTATATATATGTGTGTGTGTGTGTGTGTGTGTGCATTTGTCTGTGTGTGTGATTGTGTGTGGATGTGTGTCTGTGTGTACATGTGTGCATATGTGTGTTCTCTGGGAATTAAAACATGGGTTTGGTCTCTTATTTCTTTGAACATATGTACTTACAATCATTCTTTTGAAGTCTTCAGGATTTCATCTGATTCATTCTCAATAAGGGCCATTACATTAGTAACTTTTGGGGGGGATTAGTAACTTTTAATGAGTTATGTTGCTTCTGCTTCTCCTGTTTTCTATATTATTGGGTTGAGATTTACGTATCTGGTATTATTTAATTTCTTGATTTTTGACTAGCTATATTTCAATTGAAGCACTTGCAATGTTCAAGTGGTGGTGGGTTGTGATAGAGTTGAGGTGCATAGTTCAGAAGTTCTGTCCTCAATCCTGGAGCTCAGCGTGCCTGGTGTGGCCTCTATATACTCTATGAGTAGACTGTTAACTGTGGGAGCAGTCACAGCTGCTGCTGTATCCCCCCTGTAGTTCTCATACTAGCCACTTAAAAACAGTGTTCCTTTTAACATCAGGGGACAATCAAACAAAGCTAAGGTGCTGTGCACTGTGATTCTAGTTACTACAATAAGGAGTGGGTGAAGGTGCACATGGTACTAGATGAACTTTGAATAAGAGAGGGGAGAAAATTCTGGGAAGAGAAAGTTGGGATACTGTTAATGTCCATAGATTTTAAAAGTTGTTAAAGCTATGAAAGGGTATCTTTATGAAATATGAAGAGGACAAGATAAGGAAGGCAGAGAAGGATAAAGAGGTAGGAACAAGAGGGAAAGTATATGGGTTGTGCATCAGAAGGGTAGCAGAGTGCCCAGATATAGACTGGCTTGAGAAACATACGGAACAATCCCAGGTCCTGAGCAATATACAAACTAAAGAGAAACCACTATGAGATATATGTAAGAGTGGAGATTAAAACACTGGAAACGAGTTTTTTAGTTACTAAAAAAATGACAAAAATTCCTTTAAGTTCCAGGACAGCTGGAGCTACAGGGAGACTCTGTCTCAAAAAGACAAGGGGGCTGGAAAGATGGCTCAGCGGTGATGGCTCAGCGGTTTGGGCTGGAGATATGGCCTAGCGGTTAAGAGCACCGACTGCTCCTGCAGAGGACCCAGGTTCGATTCCCAGCACCCACATGGCGGCTAAGAACCATCTTTAAGCTAGGCGTGGTGGCACATGCCTTTAATCCTAGCACTTGGGAGGCAGAAGCAGGCGGATCTCTGTGAGTTCAAGGCCAGCCTGGTCTACAGGGTGAGTTCCAGGACAGCTGGGGCTACAGGGAGACCCTGTCTTAAAAAAGACACACAAAAAAAGACAAAAATTAACTGTAACAAATAATCAAAAAAGGTAAAGTTGGGCTGGGGACATGGGTCATTTCCATGTACATATGAGGATCTGAGTCTGTCCCCCAGCGCTCACGGACGAGCCAGGTACCACGTACACACCACATCCCAGCACTGGGGAGACAGAGACAAGATGCTTTGGGGGCTTGCTGGCCAGCCCATCTAGCCAAACTGATCAGGTTCGGTGAGAGACTTTATCTAAAAAGATAAGGTGATAAGAGAGATGAGAAATAAATAACGCTTAGGTGGAGTGAAAGACCAGGGAGAAATGTGTTATTTCAAAAACCTCCTGAAAAACACACGTGCAATATCTCTACATGAATGCATGTGTGTAGCTGAAGGCCATATAACAAGAAACACAAGGCCAAATAGGAGAAACCTCCCTTTGAATCAAAGGATTCTAAAATAACACAGGCTATTGTCAGAATTTGAAGGTAAGACCCTGTTGCTGAAGACACGACATACTTTGGACACAGGATTTGGAGGACTAGAAGCCGCCTCTCCTGAAGGCGAGGTCTCAGAGTTTTGGAGGCACTATGCAAGCTGGTAAGGGAGAATGTCAACTGATGGTGCAACCCCAGCTTTAAGGCCTAATAACCACATCTTTGATCAGCCCAGCAAATGATGTTGGGGCAGTAATGGCTCTTTTATCTTGGGGGTAATCAACAGCTACCTAATTGGACTTAAAGACTACTCAATGGGAAGAAACTCATGTGTGGTACTATAAACATAGCTAAAAGCACATAGTTGGAGAGATCATAGATCTTTGAGAAAACCTTAAGGCTGTTGCATCCCTAGACAAATGTAATTTCTTTCTATGTGCAAAATATGGATCTTTATATTTACAAACAAATATTCCAGTCACCACTCAACAAAGAATCTTCTTATTCAACAGATGGAAATTATTACAGAGTGCCACAACTGGTCATACACAGAAATTACCTGTGAACTTCCCAAGTCTAAGTGACACATCTACAATGCAACCTCTGCTCACAGAACACAGTGCAACAAGGGGTAGAGGGAACACTAATGCATCTCTCAGCTCTTAGCAGTGAAGTTTCCTCATGCAACAGAGGGCAACAAATGCAGAAGGCCACAACTGGCCAAAGTGGAGAGAATAAGAGACTGTAGAATGGGTGTCCCTGGACAGGACTCCTATTAAACCACATCCACCCAGGGCGCAGGGACAATTGCAGAAGAGGAGGCGGAAAGATTATAAGAGTTAAGGGTAGTGGACGATCATAAGAAAACAAAGTCTTCCAGGCTTCTGGAACCTTGCTCATATGAACTTACAGCAGTGGTAACAGTGTGCACGAGGCCAATGCAAACTCAATCAGACAAAAACCAGCATAGAGATGGGAAATGGGCAGGAGAACCCAACCGTAGCCAAGGAACAATACAGCTGCTCACCGCTGGGTGAGGGAAATTTGGCTTCTTTTTTTTTTTTTTTTTTTTTTTTTTTTTTTTTTTTTTTTTTTTATTTTTTTTATTTTATTTTTAGAGGTTGTGCATTTTATACATCATTTTCCAATTTCAGATGATCAGCAGTATTATCCTTTCCCTCCCTTTCCCCCCCACCCCACCTCCATACCAGATCATGTATGCCATAACTGTCCTGCATCTTTCAGGTGTTCTTTTTTCACAATTTTTTTAGCTATTAAGTGATGGAATCCACTGAGTATATATGCCTATCCTTCGTGCAAAACCAATCTAATAGACTGTTGTGCCAAATCCCCCACAGCCTCCCCACAATGCAGTGGAGGTTGAACAGTGTTGTGTTCAATCAAGTTGACCCTCAAACTGATGTGTCCAGACTACATCGCTTGTAGTTACTTCACCGATCGCCTTCACCCCAGATCACAAGCCTTTACTTCTACCACGTCCCTCTTCCTCAGATTGGTTCCCTAGGCTTAGAAAGGGGCACAAAGGTAGATGAGAAGGTAAACCCACTCCGTCTTTCTCTGGAACTGTATAATTTGGACATGCTGGTCCATTCTTGGCGGTTTCCTTTCATGGCTGGACGTTTGTTCAGGAGTACCTTTTTCGAATCCTACTAATGAAGCACAAGCAATTAGATATATAGGTATTTAAGCAAGCACTAATAGTTAGGGTAGGTTACTTTGGCCATAGACACATAGGTTTGGATGAAATGTTAATCCATAAATTATATTTTTTTACCCCCTGATAAATATAACAAGGTCTTACTGTGGCTTAGACATCTCCTAACTGTAGAGGAGGTTGTAGGTTTGTGGCATCAGCCATGGGTTTATTCCTCCAAGGAGAGAGGCAACAGCCAATTAGATTTGGGAGATACGGCACATGGCTGCCTCTGCTGCACAGTAAATACTTTCTCCTACTTTCTTGTTTGCCTCCCCCCCACATAGAACAAGGAGAAATATGACGATGTTGAGGTCATTTTCTCCCAACTGTAAATTGGAGACAAACTATTATAGAGGTAATCTCTTATAAAACGGTAAAAATGGCCTTCTTCTTTAATTGACTAATAACATAAGAACTTTGAAAAGGATTATACTCGGTTCAGAACCAAATTAAATACTAAAGTCTCTTGGCTATGGACTTAGGCAAAGTATATTAATTCACGAGCTCTGACATCAGCAATGGATGTGTCTTCTAACTACCAGGGGAATGTTGGCCAGGGGATTTCCAAGGCCCCAACAAAGGTACGGGCTCCTTGCCCCTAAGTTGGGATAAAAACCTGCAGGAGGAGAGCGATAAGACCCTGCTGCCAAAAACCTGACATTAACAACATGGGAGGGATGTATTGAGACCGCACATGCAAGGGTACAGATGGCCTCTGGAATGCCAGAGAGTGTTCCCAAAGGCCACTAAACCAATAAAGCAAATACGGGTCTCCCTGAGTCAAGCAAGACTCCACCATCAGCACCAGCTACACTTCACCTGCCTGGAAATTTGGCTTCTTTAAGGCTGAACAGACTCCAGTAGATGAATTCCCATCCAACAAAATACACTGAATAAAAAGTGAAGAGAGTCTAAAGAAGACAGCAGACATCCACCCCTTGCCTACATGTTCACCTGCACACACACACACACACACACACACACACACACGAACATGTACACAAACACGTAAACAGGCTATGTATAATAAAAGTACGTTGGAGTGCCGGGCGTGGTGATGCACGCCTCTAATCCCACCACTCGGGAGGCAGAGACAGGAGGATCTCTGTGAGTTCAAGACCAGACTGCTCTACAGAGTGAGCTCCAGGACAGCTACAGCTGGGGTTATAGGGAGACCCTGTCTCAAAAAGACCCCCCTCCAAAAAAGTACAATGGAGTGACTATCTCATCAGCCAGGGTTTCCTCCCAGGTGGATGAGTTTGAATTTCTTCCCTTCCTGAGATAGCAAAGGGCAATAGGTGCTATAGTGTACAATTCTAGTTCAGACCTGTAGAACCAGATTTGGGGTGTGTAGTGCCCTACAGTAGACTTTACACATTACCTTTCCAGTGAGTTTCTGGCACTCTTGTACTGACTGAGGTGAAATTCTCAGAGCTATCCTTGGTGCTGTCTGGGCTTGACTCAGCATGACTCAGCTGGGCACCAAGCAGGACTCCGAATTTCAGCAGTTTCAGTGTTTTGTGGTGCTGATGCATGACGGAGGGGTTGTATGTCATTGCCTGGTGGTTCCCACAGATCTGACCTGGCCCCCAGGGCCAGTGTGTGTGAGGAGTGGTTCCCCGGCAGTTCTACTGTTATGGTTGGTGCATCTTGGTCTGCATCTGGGCAGCAATTAATGTGGATATCTCACCTAGCTTAATAAGGTCACATAGATTTTTGTCTCTTGTATATTTGACTATTGTATATTAACCTGACTTTTCTTTCACCAAGTTTCTTTGGTAAGGCTTCTGACCTAGAATCTTTTTGCTCTTTCTTTTTGTCTTTTGGAGACAGGGTCTCTCTGTAGCCCCATCTGGCCTGGAACTCACTATGTAGATCAGTTTAGCCTTGAACTTGTCTACCTTTTGAGTGCTGGGATTAAAGGCGTGTGCCACCATGCCTGGCTTGGAATCTTTTACTCTTTTGGCTTAAAAATTAATTCTTTGCATTTCTTTTTTTAAATTTTCTTTATTTTGTATGTGTATGAATGTACTGGTCTGCATGTAGGTTTGTGCACCTGTGTCGTGCAAAAGCCTCGGAGGTCAGAAGAGGGTGTCAGATTCCCCTGGAACTGGAGTTAAAGACAGTTCTCAGCCACCATGTGGGTGCTGGGGATCGAACCCGGGTCCAAGTTGATATAGGTGTTCTTCTTCAAGGTAAGCCAGTCAGCAGTCTACATTGTTCTTCTGTGTGTTGGCCTAGATGTAGGTTCTTCCTGGAGTCTAATTACCTACACACCACCGATAGTGCTGCATAAGGAAACTTCTCTTAGGTAGAGCTGAGAGATGCATATAATCTATAACAACCAGGGGAAAGCCTGGAGAGAGAGGAGTACCGAAATGCAAATGATTATAAAGGGGGAAAGTAATATAGAGTAGGAAGGGTTTTAATGGGTGGAGAAATGGGAGGGTGGGCAGAAGAAGAGAGGGTATGGGGATGGGAACGCACTACACTAACAGGCTTTGGGAAGAGCCATAATAAAGAAAACATGATCTTCTGCAAGGAGCAGAGGACAGACCAGGAGCCTTGCTTGGGGCGGCCAGAGACTTGAATCTCTTCCCATTGATTCCTACTAGGATTTGGAAGTGCTTTGTGGCCACTGCAAAGCTCAATGTCAGCCTGGCTCAGATCACCTTTCATTTCCAAAGATGCCACGTCCTGTGACTTCCCATCTGTGTACACTGCAGGTTGATCCTTCCAGGAAGGCGCATCTGCTGGGCCAGGACTCTCCTTCTGGGTTTTCTTAAGGCCACGTGATAGTTTGTCCAGTCACCTCTTGGGGACCTCTCTTCCACGTTTGCCAGGTGGGTACCCAGATTCCATCTCCATCCCTCATGCTTTGCATCCTTGGATGGGATGCAAAAAAAAAAAAAAACAGAAGCACAAGGAAGAGCAACCTTTTAGATTGAGAGGCCAGGCAGAGGCGTGGGCTAAGGAGGCATCCAATCACGACTGATTTGTTACCCAATAAACTCCCCTTTCAATTAAGCTAGCAAGAAAGTATTTCTGTCACCTGCAGCTTAGAGTGTAGCAAACACAGAGGACTTGGTGTTAGTGTTGAGATTCAAAAGGCAATAGCTGCATAGGAGGCCAAATGTGTGGGATGGGACTAGGATCTTGCAAAGGGAAGGTCACGAGGTCCAAACACAGGTGCATATGAGGAAAATCAGCTGTTCTGGAAATGGTGAAGACTTGGTTGGAGACTAAGTAGAAAGGGATAAAAGTCGGAGATGCTGTTCTTACAGACCACACCACCAAAGGACACTACAAGCCCAGATAATGTTTAGATTTCATCCCATAGGCTATAGGGAACTATGAAAGAATCACGTGCAAGGAAGCAACATGAGATTTGTGGACTAGAAGATTGTTCTATGGGAAGCCTGAAGGACCAGGAACGGAGGCAAGAATGTCAGTGATGAGTTGGTTACAGTTTCCATGGTGAGAAAGGATGAAACCCTGAGCCAGACACTGACAGGAGGAATCAAGAGAAGAATAAATATGATGACAAGATCAAGGAGGGAGCAGTTAGCAGGGGTTAACGCAGTGATGCAGGTGGAGTAGGACACGGAGGCTCTGCCCATGATACCCAGGGCTCTGATGGGACAGGCCATGCTGGCAAGGATGGTCAATTATCAAGGTAGGAAGTAAGGGATATGGTGGACAGAGGCGACCTTTGTGAGGGGGGAACATTTGGAAGGGCTTGATTTTCAACAGGCTGAGATTCAGGAGCGGGGGTTTTTGTAGCTGGGTTAGCGAAGAAGAAGAGCAGTTGAATAGAGTAGAACTCGAAGTCATGGTTGTTGAGGAAAATGCTCAGCCCAGCTTTGTGTGGTTTGACCTGTGGGGACGGTCCCATTTAGAATTGTGTTTTGAGGTGCATATAGGGAGGAAATTGGAAAAAACTGGCAGAATTTGAATGGCCAAGTCAAGACGGTATGGAAATTGTTTAAAACATTTTAAGAGGGTGTCGGATTCCCCTGGAACTGGAGTTATAGACAGTTCTCAGCCACCATGTGGGTGCTGGGGATCGAACCCGGGTCCTCTGCAAGAGCAGTTGGTGCTCTTAACCACTAGGCCATCTCTCCAGCCCCAATTCTTTGCATTTCATACAATGTGTTTTGGTCGTATTCCCCCCTGTCTTTTGACTTTCTCTTAAAATTTATTTATTATTTTTACTCTATGTGCACGAACGTCTTGTCTGCATGTATGGGGTATGTTTCACCATGTGCACGTAATATCCGCGGAGGTCAGAAGAGGATGTCAGAACCCTTAGAACTGGAGTTACAGACAATTGTTAGCTGCTATGTGGGAACCGAACCAGGGTCCTGTATAAGAGCAGCCAGTGCTCTTAGCCACTGAGTCATCTCTCCAGCCTCTTTCAGTTTTCTTAACATCTCTATTGTATGTTTGTTCTGCTTCATTAATTCCTGCTCTCAACTTTATTATTTCCTTTGGGTTTATTTGTCTGTTCTGTGTGATAGAATGGATATCTATTTAATTAATTTTTAATTATTTTGTCATACCAAATACTTATTTAAGACTAAAACTTCTCTCTGAACAGCATCTCAGTTGTATCTTATGATTTTAAAATATTTTATTTATTATTTTTATTTTATGTTCATGAATGTTATGCTGGCATGTTTGTAAGTGCACCTTAGTGTTATGCAGTCCCCACGAAGGTCAGAAGAGGGCCTCAGATCCTCTGGAACTGGAGTTACAGAGGACAGTAGTTAATTGACACGTGAGTACTGGGAGCCAAACATGGCTCCTCTGTAAAAGCAGCCAGTGGTCTTAACTGCTGAGCCTTCTCTCCAGCCCCCACTTTTTTGCGATTTTATTATTGTCCTTCCAAAGACAATGGAGCCATTTCTTCTAGATAACTTTCAGAACTATAATAAACTGATTTTGAGATTTAGAGTTGGACAATTGATGATCGAAAATATTAGAACAAGGATAGCAGTACTTCTCCATAGATGTATAGACTTTTTTTGTTTTCTCTGAACAATATAGCATAACAGCTATTGCAAAATTGACATTGTGTTTGGTATCATAAGTGCCTAGAGATGATTTAAAGTGCATGAGAGGCTATATTCAAATATTAAGCCATTTTATTTTTAGTACCTGAGAATTTTAGTAGCTGTAGGGGAGGGTATGTGTGTACCAGTCTCCCTGCTGATTCACTGTCTTAGGAAGTAACAGCAAACCCATTTTTCTGCTTTGTTTTCTGGTTGAACTAGTGTCAGGCATCACTCGGCTGTGTCACCTTTCTTGTAGACCAAGTATAGATGCATCACTCGGCTGTGTCACCTTTGTTATAGATCAAGTATAGATGCACCTACAGAGGAGTGATGATGGGTGATGTCTCAATAGACCCACTGCAAATTGAAAATGTCATAGGTTGATAACATTGTTTGGAACTGACCCACCCATCAAATGCAGTTTAGCAACATAGTTCATAGTAAAGTTTGTTTCCCTCACAAGATTGGAACTGAAGATGCTGGTAGTCAGCATCCAGGGCAAGTGATCTAATTTCTAGTCCAGGAAAACATCAAAATTCAGTCTTTTTGGGGGGGCCTTTTTGAGACTGGGTATTCCCAGCTGGCCTGGAACTCACAGAGATCCACCTGCCTCTGCCTCTCAAGTACTGGGATTAAAGGTGTGTACCACCATGCCCAGCCAAGATTCATCTTTAAAAAATTTTTTTTATGTGTATGGGTATACTGTCTGCATGTAGGTTGGTGCACCCGTGTTGTGCAATGCTGTGGAAGTCAGAAGAGGGCGTCAGATTCCCCTGGAACTGCAGTCAAAGATGGTTCTTAGCTGCCATGTGGGTGCTGGGAATCAAGCCTGGGTCCTTTGTAAGAGCAGTCAGTGCTCTTAACTGCTGAGCCATCTCTCCAGCCCCAAGATTCATCTTAACTGCATGTTTTATTTCCCCCCTTTTAAAATTGAATTTTTGCAATTTTCATACAATGTATTTTGATTGTATTTAGATCTCCTCCCCTATCTGACCTCCCCTTACTATACCTTGCCCAATTTAATGTTCTTTGTAGAGTCTCATTTGTGTCTCCGATGTCCTTCAGCGTGAGTCCATCCACTGGAGCCTGCTTAACCTGCCAAGAGTCACATCCTTGAAAGAGACTGACTCTTCCCCCTCCCAGCGGCCACTGGTTGCCAGTAGTTTCTTAGATAGGGTTGAGGTTTCTTGCCCATTTCCTCAAGCTATGTTTGGGTTTTGTTTGGCTTGAGCTTACATGGGATTTGTCCATATTGTCAGCATTCCTGTGAGTTTATATGCGTAACTGACCAGGTCTCTGAAAAACTGTTTCTTTGTGAACATCCATCTCTTCTGGCTCTTACAATCTTTCTTTCCTCTCTTCTGCAATGATCCCTGAGTCTTGGGAAACATAAGTTTGATATAGGTGTTCTTTTCAAGGATAAGCAGTCAGCAGTCTCTTGTTCTCTGTGTGTTGGCCAGATGTAGTTCTCTGTGTCAATCACCATGTGCTGCATAAGGAAACTTCTCTGCTAAGAGCTGAGAGATGCATTGATCTATAACAACAAGGGGAAGCTCTGGGAAGAGAGGTAGAATGCAAATGATATAAAGGGGGAAAGGTAATAATAGAGTAGGAAGGGTTAAATGGGGTGGAGAATGGGAGGGTGGGGCAGAAGAAGGAGTATGGGGAGGGACGACTAACACTAAAGGCTTTGGGAAGAGCCATAATAGAAATGTCTTCGCAGGAGCAGAGGACAGACCCAGAGCCTTGCTTGGGGCGGCCAGAGCTGAATCTCTTCCCATTGATTCCACTAGATTTGGAAGTGCTTTGTGGCCACTGCAAAGCTCAATGTCAGCCTGGCTCAGATCACCTTTCATTTCCAAAGATGCCACGTCCTGTGACTTCCCATCTGTGTACACTGCAGGTTGATCCTTCCAGGAAGGCGCATCTGCTGGGCCAGGACTCTCCTTCTGGGTTTTCTTAAGGCCACGTGATAGTTTGTCCAGTCTCCTCCTTGGGACCTCTCTTCACGTTTGCCAGGTGGGTACCCAGATTCCATCTTCCATCCCTCATGCTTTGCATCCTTGGATGGGATGCAAAAAAAAAAAAACAGAAGCACAAGGAAGAGCAACCTTTTAGATTGAGAGGCCAGGCAGAGGCGTGGGCTAAGGAGGCATCCAATCACGACTGATTTGTTACCCAATAAACTCCCCTTTCAATTAAGCTAGCAAGAAAGTATTTCTGTCACCTGCAGCTTAGAGTGTAGCAAACACAGAGGACTTGGTGTTAGTGTTGAGATTCAAAAGGCAATAGCTGCATAGGAGGCCAAATGTGTGGGATGGGACTAGGATCTTGCAAAGGGAAGGTCACGAGGTCCAAACACAGGTGCATATGAGGAAAATCAGCTGTTCTGGAAATGGTGAAGACTTGGTTGGAGACTAAGTAGAAAGGGATAAAAGTCGGAGATGCTGTTCTTACAGACCACACCACCAAAGGACACTACAAGCCCAGATAATGTTTAGATTTCATCCCATAGGCTATAGGGAACTATGAAAGAATCACGTGCAAGGAAGCAACATGAGATTTGTGGACTAGAAGATTGTTCTATGGGAAGCCTGAAGGACCAGGAACGGAGGCAAGAATGTCAGTGATGAGTTGGTTACAGTTTCCATGGTGAGAAAGGATGAAACCCTGAGCCAGACACTGACAGGAGGAATCAGAGAAGATAAAATGATGACAAAGATCAAGGAGGGAGCATTAGCAGGGACCGCAGTGATTGCAGCTGGAGTAGGACACGGAGGGCTCTGCAATGATACCCAGGGCTCTGGATGGGACGGCCATGCTGGCAAGGATGGTAATTATCAAGGTAGGAAGTAAGGGATGGTGGACAGAGGGACCTTGTGAGGGGGGACATTTGGAAGGAGCTTGATTTTCAACAGGCTGAGATTCAGGAGCGTGGGGTTTTGTAGCTGGGTTAGGAAGAAGAAGGCAGTTGAATGAGTAGACTCGAGTCATGGTTGTTGAGGAAAATGCTCAGCAAGCTTGTGTGGTCTTGACCTGTGGGGACGGTCCCATTTAGAATTGTGTTTTGAAGGTGCATATAGGGAGGAAATTGGAAAAAACTGGCAGAATTATGAATGGCCAAAGTCAAGAGGTAAAACAATTTTTAAAATTTTATTTATTTTTTATGTGTATGAATGTACTGTCTGCATGTAGGTTTGTGCACCCATGTCGTGCGATGCTGTGGAGGTCAGAGGAGGATGTCAGATTCTCCTGGAAATGGAGTTAAAGACAGTTCTCAGCTGCCATGTGGGTGCTGGGTATCGAACCTGGGTCCTCTGCAAGAGCAGTCAGTGCTCTTAACCGCTAGGTCATCTCTCCAGCCCCAAGACATAAAACAGTCTTAAGGGGTGGGTGGATCATGTAATATACCAGAGAGAAAAAGTGTTCAAGGACTGAAAAAGTGCCTTGAATTTTCCCACTGATGGGCAATTACTGATCAAAACAGCTTCAAGGAACTATGTGAAGGAGTGCTCAGGCATGGAAAAGGACCTGTGGACAGCATGTTTAAGTCAGCTTTCATGGTTCATTTTGAAGACAGCAGAAAAAACAGATTAGAGCACACAGGGTGCCACTTGTTTTTTAATGGTTTTTAATTTTTTTTTGTCTTGTTCGAGGCAGGGTCTCCCTGTCCCTGTAGTCCCAGTTGTCCTGGAACTCACTCTGTAGACCAGGCTGGCCTTGAACTCACCAAGGTCAACCTGCCTCTGCCTCCCAAGTGCTAGGATTAAAGGCGTGCACCACCAGGCTTGGCTGGTAGGTGTTTTTAAGTTGTAGAAGAGATAGGGTATGCCCATGTGCCCTGAGGGAGGGAGTCCTTGAAGAAAAGAATGGAAGAAATTCAAGGCAAGAGAAGAATATTGATAGAGTCAAAAGCACAGGGATGGAATGGCGGACGAGGCCCAGGGACAGGTAAGTGGATGGGTATTGGGTGAGCTGGGTGATCACTGTGGTGTCTGTTTCTTGTCATGTGTGTCATGCATTGCATGGTGGGGGCATGCCAGCTAGGTGAGGGGAGAGTAAGGTACTGACAGTCATGGTGAAGGTCAGGTCATCTAGAGAGAATATGAAACAAGTAGCACACGATGCTCAGCAATTGCCCGCATATCACAAAGTCTGGGAACCTGGAAGAAGAGCAAGAACATGGCTTTGCCTTGCTCTCACTCATGCCTGTCTCTCCTTGGTCCGTAACAAGCAGCAATGATCGTGTTCTTTCTGTGTTCATTCTTGGATTCAGAATTCATCACAGGGCTTTAGGCAGCCTCTAACAGTTTATGAGAGTTGGCACTTAATTTGAACATTGCAATCCTTGGACTATGGTAAAAATGACAAAGCACCATAAGAATGTGAAGAAAGTTAATTGTTTCTGAGTAAGTCATATATTCTTCAAAGAAAAGGATGGTATGTTCCATTTCTTTAGCACGGTCCACACAGTTACAATCAAAGACTCAATTAAGGCTCATTGAATTTCATAATTTTAAAGCTCTTATAAGGAATCAAGGTGATTCTGTATATTTGAGCACAGCATTGTAGCTATTTTCTAAGTGTTAGAGAAAAAGCACTGTTTTTTCTTTATGGAAGATTATATTCCAGCATGACAACTTTACCCCTGCAATTTAAACACATTTCTTGTGTTTTCTTTGTTCTTATGGAAGATGGGAAACAGCTGGTCAGCATCTTCAGCTAATACTTGTTAAATGCCTTCTTAAAAATAATTCCTTTACTTGAGGACATTATGCTAAGTAAATAAGCCGATGGCCAAAGGATAAATTCTGTGCAATTCCACTTTATGCAGTATCCAAAACTGTCAACTTCATGGAGATAGAGTGGTGGCTGCCAGAGGCTGGGGTAAAGGGAAAAGAGGGTTCAGTTTTTCAAGATGAAAGGAGTTCAGTGGGTGAATGGTAGTGATGTTCAGATGACAGTGGGAATGTACTTAATGTCACCAAATGGTGTACTTCCAGATGGTTATGATGTGTTAACAATTCTTTGCGTATGTGGAGAAGTGTACTCCAGGAGTGTCGGGGAAGCCTTCAACCTAGCCACACATCAGCAGGATCCTTTTCCCCATTCCATTTGCTTTCCATCTTTCTTTGTAGCCCTGCTTCCATTCTTTCCAGAAATGCCTGTTGCTCATCTTGGGGCAATCTTCAAGTCTTCCACAAACCAGATGGAGTTTGGGAGGATGGCCAAGCCAGTGTAAAAGTGGGAAGGTCAGCTCAGATGTGCCAGGCTTTGTGTTGCACAGGTCGCTGTTTGACAGCAGTAGCACATTGCCTGTAGCTTGTCCTAAGCTATAGATTTGACCATAGTTCTTCCCACTGCAGAGTTGGTGCAGGTGGACCAGGCGAATGCTGATGGAACTTGCAGTTTCACTATGTATTAATGTTGCCATAATTTATGGTTTACTTAGTAACAGATCACATATTGGTTTCTCAAAAATCATAAATTTAGCCGGGCGTGGTGGCGCACGGCTTTGATCCTAGCACTCGGGAGGCAGAAGCAAGTGGATCTTTGTGAGTTCAAGGCCAGCTTGGTCTACAGAGTGAGTTCCAAGACAGCTGGGGCTACAGGGAGACCCTGTCTCGAAAAGCCAAAAAAAAAAAAAAAACAAAAAACTACATTTCTTTTTTTCATAATAATTTTTTATTGATGTTTTGTGTATTTCAGACATAATTTTTCAATTCAGTTCAGGCATATTCCCCTTTCCCTTCTACCCACCCCACCCCACCCCAGATCATGCATTCTGCCATAACTGTCCTGCATCTTTCTCTCAGTCTTTTTTTAATGCTTTAGGAATTCACATTTTCCTCCATTAATTTTATATTACTCTAAAATATGGATATATACTCTCCACCTGTATACAGTAATTACAGAGTCTGAAAATAATTGGTAGGTGGATTCTAGAGCCCATTGAGAGATTCATATTATGACAACATAATTGCTTTCAAATAAACAGGAATATAACATTAATGTTATTCAGCTTGCCTTTCATCTGGGGGATTTGGTGTTAGCATCCACAATCTCCACATTCTCCATTTGTCTTTCGGGACTGTGTTACCTCACTTAGCATAATGGCTTCGAGCTCCATCCATTTACCTGCAAAGTTCATAATGCCACCTTTCTTTACTGCTGAATAGAACTCCATTGTATAGATGTACCACATTTTTGTCATCCACTTGTCTGTTGAGGGGCATTTTGGTTGGTTCCAGCTCTTTGCTATTGTGAAGAGAGCTGCATGTGCATGTATCTTTGTAGTAGTGCATGTATCTTTGTAGTAGAATGAGTCTTTGGGGTATATACCCAGGAGTGGTATGACTGGGTCAGGTGGTAGGTTCATTCTGAGTTTTTTAAGAGTTCTCCACACTGCTTTCCATAGTGGTTGTACAAGTTTACATTCCCACCAGCAGTGGATGAGTGTTCCCCTTTCCCCACAACCTCTCCAGCATCTGTTGTCTTTTGTTTTCTTGATCTTAGCTAGTTGTATTGGAGTGAGATGATATCTGAGAGTGGTTTTAATTTGTATTTCCTTAATTATTAATGATGTTGAACACTTTTTAAGATGTTTCTCAGCCATCTTTAATTCCTCACTGGTGAAGTCTCTGTTCAGCTCTTTACTCCATCTTTTGAGTAGGTCATCTGTCTTCTTCTTTGTTTCTTGTTTATATATTCTTGATGTTAATGCTTTGTCAGATGTATCACTGGTAAAGATTTCTTCCCACTCTGTGGGTTTTCTCTTTACCACCTTGATTTTTTCTTTCGCTGTACAGAAACTTTTGAGTTTTATGAGGTCCCGCTTGTTGACCTTACTTCCTGTGCAGCTGCTGTCTTATTTAGAAAGTCTTTTCCTATGCCTATGTCTTGTAGGTTGTTGTCAACTTTTTCTTCTATCACCTTCAGGGTTTCAGGCTTCACATTGAGATCTTTGATCCACTTGGAGTTGATTTTTGTACAGGATGAGAGGTAGGTGTTTAATTTTGTTCTTTTACAAATGATGATTCAATTTTGCCAGCACCATTTGCTGAAGATGCTATCCTTCCTCCATTGAGGTTTTTTTGGCCTCTTTGTCAAATATGAGGTGGCTTAAATTGTATGAGCTCAATTTTGGCTCTTCAATTTTGTTCCATTGGTCAATGGGTCTGTTTTTGTGCCAGGCTCTCTTTATGACTATGGCCCTGTAATATAGTTTGAAGTCTGGCACTTTTCACTCAGGGTTGCTTTAGCTATTCAGGGCCTTTTGTTTTTCCATATAAAAAAACTACATTTCTAAAAAAAATCATAAATTTAATCCAATCTGAAAGCATCAAACTTATGAAGTTGTTTTTCCACTTTCTGATCTCTTTTCTGAACTTCATTCTGTCAGAGTGTTTTCTAAATACATCTTTGCTTTTTGAGTAAGGACTGCGATTCCTTAATAGACCACCTGAATGTACCAGGATATTTATATCTTCATTACTGTGTCTTCTCCCCTCAGAAACATCAAGCTAAAATTCTTTAAGATCCTAGCTCAAAACTTGTATATAATTAGATGTTACAGGTTGCAGGCTGTATTGCAAATTCCTTGTCAGTAAAGTAGTTCAACCTGACTTAGTTTTAAATCTTTTTCCTTTATTATCTTGAAGAAAAGACCTTGAGTGGAAACTTGAATAAGAATTCTTATTCTTTCATAGTCAGTATGTAACTATGGGTCCAGCTATTTCCAGGAAAAAAATCAAATGGCATAGAGTGTTCATCGGCCCTGGTCCCATAACTTGGTAGTCCTCTCTTGGTTTAGTTTGATATTTGCTTTCCCTCCCAGCTGGTTGAACAAGGAATAGAAGACAAGGCTAGGGAAATAGTTAGATAGAATATGGCATCTAAGATTTATCCACCGCTTACAAAATATACATGAAGTCCAACCCAAAGTTTGGAGTTCTCTTTCTAAGAAAGTAAAGTAAAATTCACGCTGTGCTAGCTACAATGGAGTGTGTGCATCTCACTTCTGTAACCACCTCCCAGAAGCTTCCTTTGCACCCTCTCCAAGCTAATAGTCAGAGCTTCCTGCTGGTATGGTTTCTGTGGCGTGTAGCTGTCCAGTCTGTGGACTTACACTAAGTTATGGCCCCAGCTTTAGTAGACCAAGAACATCCCAGGATTTAAGTGACTTTGAATCTGCTCCAGTATTTGAAACTTCAGGGGTGCTACAAGGTAACAGTGGGGAGTGGGAAAGGTCACATGTGGCGTCTGCGGTGGGTCCAAGTTTGTCTTGCACCATGGGGAGTTATGTGCTGCTCCCACTGATTTATCGAAGCTGATGTTGGTCTGGCGCTCCATGCCAGGCCGGCACCATGCTGTCTGCTGGCCTTTCAAAGGGAATTCTGGCCTTCTTCATTTGGCTTCATATTTCTTGGATGACCCGTGTGTTTTGGACAGTACACTGCCTGTGTGGCAGAGTTCAGTGGCACTGTTTAGCTCTGAGTTACCAGAAAGCATTGCTGACTGAATGCTTCCATGAGCTGGGTGCTGTGTGGCCATATGGGCCTTAGATGACAGTCCTTATTACCAAGCTGACAAACCAAATCGGCCTGGATTGGTTGTTTATCTTCTATTCTGTGTTACCCAAGAGAGCAACTGCTGAGTACTCGAACAATCTAAATAAAGAGGAAGCTGTGTCCCTGACGTGTGGAAATGTGCACAGACTTCCATTCCCGCTGGCACAGCATTTGTTAAAAATCTATCACAGTGAAGAACCCTTCTACAGATGAAATCAGTCCATGCTGGGGACAGTTTCTCTGTTGGCATGTGCATCAATAGAAGCCCTACTCAAATAGAACACAACAATGAACATGATCTCGAAGGACATGTGGGTAGATGTGTGAACCAGCAGGACATGTTTAATTAGTAGCTCACGGATCTAATTCTGCAGGTTGTGTTGGAAGTTTTCATAAAGCCTTGACCCCGTTCCTAGCATTTCACTCTTCCT
Source organism: Rhizomys pruinosus (assembly GCA_009823505.1). Taxonomy (NCBI): domain Eukaryota; kingdom Metazoa; phylum Chordata; class Mammalia; order Rodentia; family Spalacidae; genus Rhizomys; species Rhizomys pruinosus. Next base: position 114,549 of record VZQC01012004.1, read on the forward strand.
GTTAGGTAGCAAGGATCCTATCATCCTGTTTTGTAGTCTGAAGTTATAGTTTGTCAACCCCTGAGACATGAATCCAGGAAACTTTTTTCGGGGAATTTCTGAGAGGAAAGGAGTATGACTTCTAGTCCCCGATGAGCATGTCATGAGATGGAAAGAAGAGCATCTCGCCCCTGTAGAACTAGCAAAGTAGCTGGAGAACTCCAGAGAGAAGTGGCAGAGGCTCACACATGGGAACCTCCAGCTCAGAACACTGTGTGAGAGTCGCTGCTGAATCCAACCCTGTTGGCCAGTTGCAGGATACCAAGGTTTACTTCAGAAGGTCGATGCGGGTTTGAAGCTTCTGGGGGCAAGGGATCAGGAACAGTTTTCTCTGGGTAGAGGACACAGACTTGAAAGGCGCCGGACACATCATGACTTTCAGAACTGCTATGGGGAAAACTGCCACCTGCAGTGTTGGGAGGAATAGATGTCACACTTGGGATTCTTCTCTGCACTCTTGCTTTTGCTTTGGTTCTTATTTCTGCCAACAGGGCACATGGAAGGGAGAGGGGAAGAAAACATTAATCTTGGACACTGGAGAAGACAGAGGGACGTGGGTAACTTCAAGGGAACAAAACAGCCTTGAAGACGCCATGCAGATATAGAGGCTCTGCACGAAGCACGTCTGCTGTCCGCTGTCGGCTGTCGGCTGCAGGATGAATGCTTTACTTTTTCTTGCCCCTCCCTCTCTCTCCCTCCCTCCCCCCCTCCGTCTTTCCTCCCTTCCTCTCTTGCCCCCTTTCCTTCATCCTTCCTTCCTTTCCTTGTTTCCATCACCGTGACCACAAAGAGTTAAAGTAGCTTTGACAGTGAGAAGAGGCAGCGAATGTTTTCAGTCATCTTCTCCATCAGGATAAAGGAAACTCTTCATTACGGCTGTACTAAGGCTGTTTTTAAAAATCAGAGGGCACGTCACCCAGCACAGGTACAGGACAACAGTCAGGTATTGTCTCCCAAAGCCCTGGGGCTCAGCGAGTTGTCCTGAGAGTTCCGTGACTCTGGTGTGCACCCCCCGGGGGGGCTGCTTCTCTGTTTGATGTCTCCGGGCACACTGCCCTCCACCTGGACACTGATAAGACGCACTGTCAGTGTTCTAATGGCCTTCCAAGACAAGCAGTGAAGAATGCACTCCTGTTGAGGTGCGGGGGCTGATGGCTGGCAGGGTCTTCTAAAGAGTCACAGAAATGTCCACATTTCTGCCTCCTCTTGTGTTTCCAAAATGATTATTAGCTCAAAACTAATAAAATTGACATGTTCTTGTAAATTAACAGTATAGACCCTCAGCTTATTTTTGAAATCCTAATGTGCCAATTTAGAAACATTTTCCTGTGCTCTGAAAACAACTCTAGGGGCAGGATTTCCAGGAAGGGCATGAGCCGGAAAGTGGTTGTAACATTGTGGGGATTTGTTCATATTGAGTATAATTCTACTAATATTTGTCCAGAACCACTCTGAGGCAGACCCTGTGCTTGTTATTGGACAGTGAACAAGTATCTACTCTTCAGATGCTTCCATATGGAAAGGAAGGACTTTATTTTTGAGGAAGAATAGAACGGTTGACAATGTGGGTTTAAAAACATCTGGCATCACACTCTGCATATAATTTCTCAAAGATTTTCTTATTCTCTTTTGTTAGGGAAAAGGCACTTAATATCAAAATTACTATTCTGGGTGGATGTAATTAAAGAGAAGAGAATCCAGATTGTGCGGACTTGTGATTTAGTAGGTTTTCCTTTTCAGAGAGCTGCCTCACAAAGAACATCATGAGCTGCATTCTTATTTGAAGGAAGTTTAGTTTTGGTTAGCTCTCTTATTCCTTGTTTTGTGTTTTTGGATGAAGGAGACACATTTGTAGACGTTTCTATACTTGTATTTCAAGCAGATTTACATCAAAGCACAGCTCTAGGCACTGTTGAAGTTCCCCTTCCCACCAGCTTTTGTCTTATTATTTTTCATAATGTAACCTCACTTCAGAGCAGCGTGGATCCTGTAACCATTTCCTCTGGGTTTGTCAGAACATCTGGAAACATCCCCTTTGAGACTGAAGATGGAGGAGGGAATGTTAGAAGTAAAACTAATCGGTTTCCTGTGGATGTGCGTGTCTGAAATGACTGTCCTGTCTCTTTGCATGGCATGTCCTTTTTTTTTTCTTTAAAGAATACTATTTTTTTAATTTATTATATTTTAAGGAATTCACAATATGAGAGCACAGTTGTTTTCAGATCACATTGACATTGCTCAGTTTGTGACATGTCCTTTTACTGGAACTAACGGCCTCTAAGCAATGAGCTGTCTTTGCAGACTGTTGCCTGGTAGTTGACCTCTCGCTCAACACTGGCAGACTTGGCGCGCCTTTTCTGTGGACTGTTGGTCGGCTGGGTTGTAAAGACGTCTATCCTTGTTGTCTTCATCAAGGGAGAGCTTCCATTGGAAGAAACCAAGTTAATAAGCAAAAGAGGTGATGCCTTTGAGAGCTAGCCTCGAGTCAGCTCTAACAAATCATTCAGGTGCAGTGATCTCCATCCCCAGGCTCATTTTTATGTCCCAGCAGACAGACATAGTCTTAGGCAAACAAGCAGTCCTGCCAAAGGGGCACCCAGCAGCTCCTCAAGGCAGAGCGACTGTTCTTGGCTGCTAGATCAGTAAAATTATCTATTTCAAAACAATCCAAATCTGCTCTCGCTTAAAAAAAAAAAAAGAAAGAAAGAAATCAACAAAGAGGACAGTGTTGTTTATGTAACTTTTTGTAAGGTTATAAAGAGGTTTTTTTTTCCTTCCGTGGGTACAAAATGGGTATGGTACGTGCCTCAGCCTGGGGAGGCCACTTGGGAAAGCGAAGGCGTCTCTTGGGACTTCCCTTTGCTAATGACTTTAGTCTTTCTTCTTGTGATTTTTAAAAAATGCTCTGCTTTGGAAGTTCTTAAGAACCATTGTTAGGAGCTGGGTAAATCATATTCCTGTTGTCCCTGAGACGTTGTCAGGGTCCTGGAGGGGCACAGGCAGGGTGATCTAGCAAGCAGCAGAGATCCTGTTGTTACTGGTGGGAGGAGGACTAGAGTCAGGTTTGCAGTTACCCCAGCTCTTGGCTCCTGCTCTGCACGGCCAGCAGAACTTGTTGAACTGGGCTGGACATCTTGCTTTCTCTGATTGTCTTTTGCCACCATTTGGCCATTACTGTTCACTTGTAACTTGTCGGTTGAAATTAGTGGTATTAGTGCCCATTGGAAAACGTGCACAACGTGTGCTGAGGGAGCGAGGACTTCATCACAGACTTTCAAAAAAACTTAAAAATGAAGCTCAAAACGGGAAAACCTACAACTAAGTTATCAAAAAACTTGGGTTGGGGATGTAGCTCAGTTGGCAGTGTGCTTGCTTAATTTAGTATGCATGTTCCCAGAGATCAAGCCCTGGCACTGAACAAGTGGGTATAATAGTGTATGCCTGTAATTCTAGCACTTAGGGGATGAGGCAGGAGGATGAGAAATTCAAGGTCAAGCTGAGCCACATAGCAGATTTGAGGCTATCCTGGCTACATGAAACCTTGTCTCAAAAAGATTAAGGGGCTGGAGACCTGGCGCAATGGTTAAGAGCAGTAGCTGTTCTTGCAGAGGACCTGAGTTCAAGTCCTAGAACCCACATGGTGACTAACAAATGTCCATAACGCCAGTTCAAAAGGAATCCAACACCCTATTCTGACCTTCACAGGAGTTATACTACATGGGTGCATGTACACACATACAGGTAATACACTCATATACATAAAATAAAAATAAATAAATAATTTTTTTGAGACAGGGTCTCTCTATAGCCCCAGTTGTCCTGGAACTCACTCTGAAGACCAGGCTGGCCTTGAACTCACAGAGATCTGCCTGTCTCTGCCTCCCAAGTGTTAGGATTAAAGGCATGTGCCACCATGCCCAGCTTAAAGATGGTTTTTTTTTTCACATAAATTTATTTATTTATTTTTAACAAATCTAGACCCATGTTCCTGCTCATTCCCCCACCCCACCAGAGATCGTGCATTCTGCCAAACATGCTTTCTATCTCTTAGTCTTTCTCAATATTTTCCATGGGGAAGTTGACTGTTTTGAGCAGAAGTTCACTGTTTCAGTCAGTTCTTTGATGCAGTATTTTCTGTTGTTGTTGTTGTTTCCAAAATGCATTATGCCCAACTGCTTTGTACAAAAGCTCAGGGGGCCCTACA
>VZQC01012004.1:123623-151051 GCA_009823505.1 Rhizomys pruinosus
GCTGGGCTCAGGAGATCTCAAATCTCAAGAGTCACACAAGCGTGCCTTTAATACCGGCTGGGAGGATAACTCCGCCCCCACAGCCACTAGATCTAATCAAGCCAAAGACCACACCTTTAATCCCAGCTGGGAGGATAACTCCAACCTCACAGCCACAAAGGCCAATCAAACCAAAGACAGCAGGACCAAAGGATCAACAATCAGCTCGCCAAGACACCCAGTTCCTACCTGTCTCCCCCTCTTCCTGCCGCTGGGCTCAGGAGATCTCCTTAAAGATGGTTTTTAGCCGCCATGTGGGTGCTAGGAATCGAATCCAGGTCCTCTACAAGAGCAGTTGGCACCCTTAACCGCTGAGCCATCTCTCCAGCTCCATAAAATGTTTTTTAATTAAAAATCTTAGCCAGGCATGGTGTCACACACCTTTAAGCCCAGCACTTGGGAGGCAGAGGCAAGCAGATTTCTGTGAGTTCAAGGTCAGCAAATTCCAGGACAGCTGGGGCTACAGGGAGACCCTCTCTCAAAAAGACCAAAAACAGTCTTTTGTACCCAGAAGGCCAATATATAGAAAAAAAAAGCAAAGATGAAAGAGAGCAAAAGGGGCGTCTTAAACAAGGAAGGGAGAGTAAATAACTATGAAGGGATATTTGTAGAAGGAAAAGTGTTTGAATAGTGTGACGGGTGTGAGGTAAACTGGAGATCCAGGTTAGGTGAGATCAATGGATAAATTCTCACTAGCATATATATAATATAATATAACACACACACACACACACACACGCACACGCACACACACACACACACATGCACGCTGGACACAGCCTCACCATGTAAATGTGGAGGCAGTGCGATGTGCCTGCTGTATCAGAACTCATGTCCAGGCCAACTTCAGAATGGTTTTCCCTGGAATTCTCTTACCTGGATACCCCTTCTTCCTGTCTTAGGTAGTTGCTTGAGTCAGTCAGTGAGGACAAAGCAGGGGAATTTTGGATCAGCTGGATGTATTTGCTGTATTCTATTTGTTTTTCAGGGAGTAATTTGGGGTCTCCAGGCTAATTGACTTTGCCAGTTATCACTGGAAGCGTTTCACAACAAATTTCAGCCACATGCCAGGGTCCCATCTCAGCTCAGACTTAGAGTGAACCTGGTCTTGTACCCCTTAGGGATCTGAGGGTGTTTAGTTTTCTGTGTTTCTTGGCTTGATGAGAGTTTTCTGATAGGTCTTAACTTTTCTTATGTGCACAGGGAGAATCTTCAGAATGTTAAAAAGATATTGGGCCAAAGGTTATGTGTAGACTGAAGTTTTTTGGAAAACACCTATACATTTGTGACCTCTTCATTAGAACGAAGCTTGCTGTGTTGTCCCTATCTGGTCTTGAACTTCTTGTGGACACAGTGGTCCTTCTGCTAACCCTCCCGAGGAGCTGGGCCTATATGCAGATGCCACCACATGTGACTTCTTGTTGCTTCCTTTGTTCATGCTGTCCAAGGACCGGGGTCTTGAGTGGAAGTGAAGAGTACATTTCAACATGTGAAGCAACGCCAAGTGCCAATGTTATCTGGACAGTGCCCAAGTGACGGCTGTCAGGTGATGGGGCAAAGGGAGATGTGCTCTGCTGGCCAAGGAAGTTGAGATTTTATTCTTCAAGCACTGGCCACTTACCTAAAATTCTTACTGATCTGGGAGATATAATGAGCAAATGTTACTTTTCATCACCAGAGAAGAATAGTGCTAGAAAAAGTTGGGGGATTTGCCTTGTGTGTCAGGGCGTTTCCCCACCTTATGAGGTCGAGTTTGTCCACTGTGGAGGCCAAGAGAATGGGATGCCACCCTTCCCAGGCTCATCTGCAGTTAAGGAATGTCTCATGACCTAGGCTCTGCTATCACATGTCTCCATCCCAGAGTTTGCATTGAGATGCTAAGAAGCAGGGATCCCAAGCGACCTTCATGACTCAGGAAAGAGCCCTCAGTGTCTAGAGCAGCAGGAACAGCTGGGTTGAATGTCCATGGGTTGAAGGTGGACGCAGAGGGTGGTGCCAGTCTGCCCAGCAGCAGCGAGGGTGCCTATGCCAGTCTCTTCATAGCATGACTTGGGAAATTGCTGCTGGCTGTGCGGTGTCCATGCCTGATTCTTTATCTCTGAGTGGCATTCATTTTTTTGAATTATTTACTTATTTTATGTGTATGAATGTTTTGCCTGTGTGCAAGTAAATGTACCAGTTGTGCTTGAATGCCCACGGAGACCAGAAGAGGGCATTCAATCCCTTGGAACTGGAGTTTTAGACAGGTTGTTAGCCACCATGTGGGTGCTGGGAACTGAACCCAGGTCCTTTAGAAGAGCGGCCTGTGCTCTCAACCCCTGAGCCATCTCTCTAGCCTCCGACATTTTTTTACCATTTTAATTTTAAACTTCACGTTTATTGAAGGATATCTCATTGAGAATAAGAGGTGCTCTTTTGAAGCTTATGTTTCAATGAGGGTTGACAAATGCTTTCAGTTGTGAGGCTTTCAGGGTAACATACAGACTATTTCTATCACCCAAAAGTTCTTCTGAGCCCCCTTTGAAGTCAGTCCCTCTCCTTATAACCAGCCCCTGGCTATCTCTGGCCTGACATTTTGCCCCAGGAGTCCTGTCTTTTGTAAACATATTAATTTTGATACCATATATCTCCTATGTACAATTCTTTTTGCCAGGTATTGTTTTCCAAGACGGTGGCTGGTTTTTCTGTTTCCTTAACACTGCCCTTCCCGCACCCCTGGAAATTTTAAAGAAATATAACTTATCAACTTTAATAGTTCATATCATACATTTATATCCTGTCTAGGAAATCTTAGTGTAACCTAAAGTAACAAAGATTTATTTTTGTATGCTATAGTTTTAATTCACATGTTTAGGAGTGTGATCCATTTAAGTTTATTTTTGCACATCAGTAAAGATTAAAGTTTCTCCATTGGTAAGTAAATGGATTTTTGGTGGATTATTCTTTTTTTTTTTGGTGGATTATTCTTTTTTTTGGTGGATTATTCTTTTTTTGATGGATTATTCTTTTTTTTGGTGGATTATCTTTTTTTGGTGGATTATTCTTTTTTTGGTGGATTATTCTTGCACTGTTATTGAAAACACAGTTCTTTACTATTGAATTATACTGATGTCTTGGTTGAAAATCAAACAGCTACACATGTGAGCATCTAAATTTCAACTGTTTATTTTTTACTGCTCTTGAGCTAATACTGTGTTGTCCTGAAAACAGGTATTATGAATTCTCTTAGTTTATTTAGCTTTTTAATTTCATCAATAAGGCCTGCTGGAATTTTCACTGGATTATGTTGAATCTATAGATCAGTTAGGGGAAAATGTTATAATCATCATTGTCATTATTATTATTATAAATTGCCTGGTCTATAACACAATTTAGCTCTTCATTCTTAAAATATTTTTTTAAAGTATTTTATTATTTTAATTTTATGTGTCATGAGTGTATTGCCTGCATGTGTGTGAGTACACCCATGCCATGCAGTGCTCGCAGAGGTCGGAAGGGGGTTTTGGATCCCCTGGAACTGGGGTTAGGATGGTTATTAGTTGCCATGTAGTGCTCTTATCCACTGAGCCATTTCTCCAGCCCTGCTGTCCATTTCTTAACATATCCACTTTCTTTTGATGATGGGCAATAGTCAATGTACATATCTTATACATATTTTGTTAGATTTATTCTCAAGTAGTTCATGTTTTATAATTTGCTTATAAATGGTATTGCTTTTCACTTTCCAACTGTTTGTGGCTAGTGTATACCACTGATTTTTAGATAAATCACCCTTTTTCAAAAAATCAAATTTGCTGGCCCAAGGTTACTAATTTCCCTTATCATTTTAGTATGTATAAAATCTTTCATGACGCTTGATCAAATAGTGTCCATAGAACTGAATAACTTGATTTCTTCTCATATCTTTGTGAATTATTTGTGTATGGGTGTGTGTGTGTGTGTGTGTGTGTGTGTGTGTGTGCAGTGTGTGTGTGTATTGCAGGCATGCATGTATGTTTTGGGAGAGGATGTGCACCCATGCATTTGCAGTGGCCAGACACAATTGCTCATGATCCGGAGCTAGGCTGGTGGGCAGCAACCCCAGGGATCTTCTGAGCCATGTGTCCTCCATCCCCTCAGAGCTGAGGTTTCAGTTTCCATTTGCTCTGAGAGTCTTGCTCCTTAAAGGACACACTCTCGCATTCTTGGTGTGCATCTGTTCTGGCAATGCATTATTGAAAGATATTTTCTTGGGATGTAATTCTGTGATAACTTTTTTTTTCATTTCTTTGAATGAATATCACTTGTCTTCTGAATTTTACATTTTTGGCAAAAGGCTTATTACATTCTTATTATATATTATTTCTAATTTTTCTGTCTACCATCCAGACTTTCCCTTTAACACTGATTTCTAGCATTTTGCCTCAGCACCTACAAGTGGTTGTGTGTGTGTGTGTGTGTGTGTGTGTGTGTGTGTGTTTTGTTTTGTTTGGGTTTCTCTGAAAGTCTTTGTTCTATGATTTATTACTTTGGGGAAATTATAGTGATCGTGTCTTTAAATGTTCTCTGTCCATTCGCTCTCTTTTCCTCTGATCAGCTACTTCTACTTTGACCTGCTCCTTCTCCACCTCTGTTTTCTCCTAGTGCTGCAGTTTGCATCATGTCTATTTACTCACCTTCAATATCATGAATTCTTTTCTCTGGTCTTCAGATATATTCATTAAAGAAATATTTTATCTCTGATGCCATGTTTAATTTCCAGAATTTTCCAGAATTCCCGTTTGAGTTACAAAATTTATTTTTATTGATCTTTTGAGATTCTCCATCTCTTTGTAGATGTAGCTCCTTTTTCTTACCACTTCCTGTAATAAATAATTATAGCTACTTTAAAATTCCAAACCTAGAGATTTATCCTATGAACCATTTCTGAGTCTGGTTGTGTCAGCTATTTTGCCTTGAAAATGTGTCTTGTTTTCTTGCTGTTTGTGGTGTTTATGATTTGTCATCGGATGCTAGACACTGTAAGAGAATGAGGGGATTCCATGGTAGGTAGCTTTCATCTGTTAAGCCCTCACCATGAAAATCTGAATCAGTCTAGTCAGCAGTGTAGTTGGGTTTGTGTCTTTGGTTACTTTCGATTGCCCACAGATGTCACCTACTCTGGGCTGAGCTGCTGCTGCCCTCCATGCATGTCTAACATGTGGCTGGGGCGCATGCATCCCAAGACAGCTGTGAATGCAGCCCATCACATTGGTATATGACAACATCACATCAAAATGTCAAAAGGTTGGACATCCTGACTTGCAAATGACCCAGGATGATGGAGATTTCTTGGAGTATGTGATCTGCCTACAGTTTTTACTGGGCTCTTGTGATATGATAGGCTCAACAAAAATTAAATTTTTATAAACAAAATTATTAAGTATTTCCATATTGTCAGGGCAGAAACAACATTCTCTTATGCTTTTCTACATCTTAAGTAGAAGCAGAACTACTCTTAGAATTTTTAATAACCCTGTTTTTCTGTTTAAATGATTTCTACACAAGCAAGAATTTTTCTCAGTAGAGGAAGCAATGTATGGTAATAGTTAAGGGAAGGAAAAATGATGTTCAGACACAAGTAGCTTTCGAATCCCAGCTCTGCAATCACTAATTATATGAACTATGTGACTTTGAGCAAATTATTTAACTGTCATTCAGTTTTCTCATCTGTATGGAGTAGAATGAAATAATACATGTTAAACAAACAAAAAAAACAAACACCACAATGCCCAACTCATAGAAGACATTCAATGGGAAGTCATTATTATCAGATTTTAATTTTATGTGACTAAGGCTGGTGACATATTACAAGGTACCCTATAGGAAAGCAAGACTACAGTGTGGGAGGGCATTTAACAACAAATTCAAGAATTCATATAGAAGTCATAGGCCCTGACATAGGCTTCAGTAAAGGTGAGGGAAGACATGGACTTCATTTTTTTTTATTATTTATTTATTTATTTTGGTCTTTTCGAGACAGAGTCTCCCCATAGCCCCAGCTGTCCTGGAGCTCGCTCTGTAGACCAGGCTGGCCTTGTACTCACCAAGTTCCGCCTGCCTCTGCCTCCCAAGTGCTAGGACTAAAGGCGTGCGCCACACCTGGCTAAGACATGGACTTTAAAATACTCCTGCATAACAGCCAGACCCCACCATGTCCTGCTCAGGTTTCACCTTGCCCATTAACTTATTTCAGAATTGTTCCGCTGAAACTCATGGTTGTTTACTTGGTTATCATTTTCTCCCTATTTTGGATGCTTTGAGAGATGGGCTTTGAGAGAGTTTGATTCTCAGAAGTACAGCCCTAGTGCTCCATACAATACCTAGCGTAAAGCCATCGGCTGCTTTACTGAAATAAACTTAGCAAAAGCTACTTTGTTCTTTGTCTCGCTGCCATCATCACTGCTCAATTTGTCCTACGCTAACTATGTACCGTGGGTCCTTTCCACCCCATTTACTGTGTCAAGAAGAGCAGCCCTCTGTCTCTGGCCAGACCCTGGGCTTCCTGTGGATCTTGTCCTGTTTCTGGTTGTTCTGTAGGTAGAGATAAGACCAGTACAGGGCTAGCTTAGAAATACACTGGAGACCCAAGGATCAATCAGCTACATAACCCCTGTGCTTCAGCTTGGTTAGAAGCTTTGTACTCATGTCTATTTATGTCAGATTCCCCAGAGATGCTTATTTTGACCAGTCTCAATTATGTTGATGATTCATACATAATTAATGACTTATTATCCATTGGTGATCTAGTCTGCCAGCAACTGTTGTTGACCTCTAATAGGAAACCATGTTGGCACATACTTCGCAGCTTCTTGGAGCTCTCGGGAGCGTCTAGTCTTACATCAGTTCTGCAAGCATTCTTATATAACAAGTACAGAAGATTCTAGTCAATACTTTTCTTTTCAGCAAGAGATCTATTTTTTGTTTAGAAAGGATGCCTTTGTAAATCTTCATGTACTGAGGAAGAGGGAGGAAAGAAGGTAGGGGAAGACAAGGGAGAGAACACAGTGAAACAGTGGCAGATCTGCCTGTGGCCCGTACAGGAAATCAAGGGTCTGGCATCAGAGAGATGGTGGAGGGCAGCATTTTTGGCAGTGTATCTCCTCCTGACCTCCTTGTGTTGTCCTTCCTCATCAGTAACATACTACCTTCATACAACGTAGGGAGTGAGGCTTAAAACTAATGTAAGAAATAATTGAAACAGGTGTCTAAACAAAACCTTGTACACAAATGTTCATAGTAGTTGTATTACTTTTCTGTTACTCTTATAAAATGCCATGACCAAGGCCACTTATAAAAGGAAGAGTTTATTTGGGCTTACAGTTCGGAGGGACAAACATCCATCATGGCAGCAAGCCACAGACATGGTGGCTGGTGTAAGAAACTGAGAACATCTCCAGTGGCAAACAGGAAACAGAAAGAAGAAACTAGAAGTGGGGCCAGGCTATGAAGCATCAAAGCCTGCCCTAGTAATGGACTTCCTCCATCAAGGCTCCACCTCTTTTTTTACAATTTTTTTAAAATTTTATTTATTTATTTATGTGCATGAATGTCCTGTCTGCATGTAGGTTGGTGCACCCGTGTCGTGCAATGCCTTGGAGGTCAGAAGAGGGTGCTGGATTCCCCTGGAACTGGAGTTTAAAGACGGTTCTCAACTGCCATGTGGGTGCTGGGGATCGAACCCGGATTCTCTGCAAGAGCAGTAGGTGCTCTTAACTGCTAGGCCATCTCTACAGCCCCAAGGTTCCACCTCTTAAACCTCCACAAATAACACCAACAACTGGGGACCCAGTGTTCAAATATGTGAGCCTATGGGAACATTTTTCTGTTAAACCACCACAATAGCAGTATTAACTATAGCCACAAAGTGAAACAAACCAACTGTTGAGAAAGTGACAAATGTATAAGCAGATATACAATCATGCAACAGAATATCATTCCACCTTCAAAAGGAGTAGTTTCCTCACCTATCATAATTACAACGTGGAACAACATTGGAAACTCATTCCACCTTCAAAAGGAGTAGTATCCTCACCTATTATAATTACAACGTGGAACAACATTGGAAACAAACTAATAAGTGAAAGAATTAACCACACATTCTATCATCCTATTTATATTTATTTTACAAATCTATAGTGACTAAGAGTAGCTTAGTGGTTGCTAATGGGAAATGCAAAGTTTGCTGGATGTGGAACTTATTTTTAGAATGATTGGAAAGTTCTGGAACTGGATAGCAGGGCTGCTTATATAACATTTTGAATATACTGAATTTCATGCTTTAAAGTGGTCAAAATGGACACATCTTGTACTGGAAGTTCCATATCTCCCAGCAGCTTCCGGGGTAAGTGAGGAATCGGGTTGGGAGCTGGATTTGACTCTGAGGAAGGCCCAAAGATGCATAGAGGGTTCCACAATTAACAGGGGAAACTACGGACCAAAGTAGGAGGCTGTAGTTGACACAAGACAGTACTTGACTATTAGGCAAGACTCAAGATAGAGCAATTCCCCTAAATACCAGTCCCACGGAAGGAAGGAATGAATACCTCATCCCTGCCATGCCTTAGTCCTCCACTGAATTCTGTAAATATCACCACTGAAAGAAAAAAAGGTGACTAGAATTTTAAAAATAAAAATATAAAAGAGAGAAAACTCAACCAAAAAAAAAAAAAAAACCCTAGAAGTACAAGTCCCAGAAGAGAAACAGAAACAAAATGAAAAAGCAAATTAAGATGTCTCCTGTATGATTCACTAGTCCCTTAATAATGACACGTAATGAAAGTGAGTTGGAAGAACTATCAGATGAAGAATTCAAAAGAATGATTATAAGTATGTTCAAGCAATTCCAACAGTTCAAAGAAGACATGAATATACTTCAAGAGAACAAAAACAGAGATGAATGAAATGAGGAAGTCAATTCAAGATACAGAATTAGAGAGAGAACTACTGAAGAAAATCCATCCTGAAATGATGCTGGAAGTAAAATCTCAATGAGCCAAATGAAAGCCTCAGTGGAAATCCTCATCAATAGAATAGATTACATAGAAAACAGAGAATTGGTAATAGAAGACAAGATGGAGGAACTAGATCACTCAATATAAGTTGCTGATAAATTTAAAAAGAAATCTGAACAGAAAGTGGGAAAGCTCTGGGATATCATGAAACTTTTCTCCTAACTTTCAGATTATGGGCAGAGAAGGATAAAGAATATGATAGTGAAGGTATAGAGAATAGTTTCAATAAAATCATAGAAGAAAAATTCTCAAACCTAGAGAAAGAGATGCCCATCCAGGTACAAGAGGCTTACATAACTCCAAAGAGACAGGCCCAGAAAGGAAATGCCACATGACTGTAACAGCAGTTAAAATATTAAAAACACAGAATAAAGAAAGGTTATTAAAAGATTCCCATGAGATGGGTCAAGTCACTTAAAAGGGCAGGCCCATCAGAATAACACGTAATTATTTCACAGAAACTTTTAAAACCAGAAGGTGGAAAGGTGTATTCCAAGTTCTGAAAGTCAGCACTTGTCAACTTCAAATATTATATACAACAAAACTATCTATTGGAATTAAAGGAGAGATCAAAACTTTCCATGATGGAAACAGATTAAAAGAATTTATCACTACTAAGCCAGCTCTGCAGAGGTTACCAGAAGGAATATGTCAGTCTGAATACAAGGATAAATGCAACCAAGTGGCCACGTGAAATAGACAATCCTAGAACAGTTTATCAAAAGAGCTCTATGGGGCTGGAGAGATGGCCTAGCGGTTAAGAGCACCGACGCTCTTGCAGAGGACCCGGGTTCGATCCCCAGCACCCACATGGCGGCTAAGAACCGTCTGTAACTCCAATTCCAGGAGAACTCCAGTTCCAGGGGAATCCGAGACCCTCTTCTGACCTCCGCGGCATTGCACGACACGGGTGCACAGACCTGCATGCAGACAATACATTTATTTCACATCAAACAAAAAAAAAAAAAAAAAAAAAAAAAAAGAGCTCTAAAAATCACAAAATGACAGGAATTAATGTACATTGTTCAATAATAATTATTAGTCTCAGTTTCCGAATAAGAGAAAAAGTCTAGCAGACTGAATTAGAAAACAAGATCCATCATTTTTACTGCCTCCAAGAAACTTACCTCACCATCAAGGCTAGATGCCACCTTAGGGTAAAAGAATGGGAGAAAATATTCCAAGCGAATAGAACCAATGAACAAGGAGACACCCATTCTAATATCTGACAAAATAGACTTCAAAGCAAAATTATGATAAAGAGGATCACTTCATGGTCATTAAATGAATAACCCAAGAAGATATTATAAGCCTAAGCATATACCCACCAAACACAGGTGTACCTGATTTCATAAAAGAAATACTTTTAGAACTAAAACCACCGATTAACTCTAGCACTGTGACAGTGGGTGACTTCAGTACTCCACTCTCACCAATAGACAAGTCATCTGGACAAACACTAAACAGAGAAACACTGAAAAATAATATAAATTAAATAGACTAACAGACATCTGTAGAAAATTTCACCTAAGCACTAAATATACATTCTTCTCTGCAGCCCACAGAACCTTCTCGAAAACTAACCACATATATTATTAGGACACAAAGCAAGTCTCAACAAATACAGAAAAATTTAAATAACATCTGCACTCTACCTAACCATAATGGAATATAACTGAACAACAACAGCAATAGAAACTACTGAAAGTAAAAAAAAAAAAAAAGTCATGGAAACTAAATGGCAGAATATTGAATGATAATTGGGTCAAAGAAGAAATAAAAAATAAAAAATTCCTAGAGTTATATGAAAATGAAAACATAACACATTAAAATCTATGGGACACAAATGAGAGCAGTCCTAAGAAGATAGTTTGTAGCACTAAGCACCTACATCAAAAATTTGAGAGACCTTAAATGAATAACTTATTGGTAAACTTATAGGCCTTGGAAAAACAAGAACAATCAATAACCAAGATCAGTAGTTGGGAAGAAATAATCAATCAAGGCTGGAAATTAATGAAATAGAAATTAAAAACAATAATCACTGAATTTGAGTTTTTCTTTGAAAAGATGAACAAGACAGACAAACCTTTAGCTAGATTAATGAAAAGAAAGAGAAAATACAAATTAATAAAATTGGGAATGAAAAGGGAGACATTACAATACACACTGAGGAAATTCAGACAATTATAAGGACATATTTTGAAAATTTATATTCTAGTAAACTTGCAAGTCTCAAAGAAATTGATGAATCTCTAGATGTATATGACCTACCAAAGTTAAATCAAAATGAAGTACATAACTTAGACATATCAATGAGATAGAAACGGTAATTAAAATTCTCCCAACTTAATAAAAACTAAGGCCAGATGGATTCAGCACAGAATTCTGCCAGACCTTCAAAGAAGAACTAACACCAGATACTCCTCAGATTATTCTGGAAAATAGAAAAGAAAGGAATACCTCTATATTCTTTCTGCAAAGCTACTATTACCTCGTGGTGGTTTGAATAAGAAATATCCAGCACAGGCTCATGTATTTGAACACTTGTTCTCTAGCTCAGGTGCTGTTTGGGAAGGTTATGGAACTTTTAGGAGGTGCAGCTTTGCTGGAAGACGTACATCACTGGGGGGGGGGGCTGTGAGAACTTGTGGGTTGCCCCACTTCTAGTTTTCTCTCTCCGCTCTGTGTATGCATTTGAAGATGTGATCTCTCAGCTTCCTGCGCAGCCACCTGCTGCCATGCCTCTCCCACTGTTATGGACTCTCCTTCTGGAACTATAAGCCACAATAAACTCTTCTATAGGTTTCTTTTGACCATGAGTTTTATCGCAGCATCAAAAAGTAATTAATGTATGCTGATACCAAACCTTAATGCATGCCCTGATACCAAACCAAGCAAAAATGAGAGAGAGAGAGAGAGAGAGAGAGAGAGAGAGAGAGAGGAGAGAGGAATTGGATTATATATAGGCCAGTCTCTTTGATGAACATAGACACAAAAATTCTCAATAAAATATTTGTAAACCCAATTCAAGATCATCAAATCAGCTTCATCCCAGAGATGTAGGGATGACTCGGTATAAATAAATCAATAAATGTAATCCACCACATAATTAGACTCAGGGATAGAAATCCCATGATCATCTCACTAGATGCAGAAAAAAAATCTTTGACAAAATTCAACCTCCCTTCATGAGAAAAGTCCTGAAAAATCTAGGAATATGGAGAAATATCTCAAAATACTATAGGCAATTACAACAAGATGACAGCTAAATGGAACAAGACAAAGATGTCCACCCAGTAGAATAGAATTGAGGACCAGGATATAGGTCCACTAACTTACAGCCATTTGGTTTTTGACAAAGATGCCAAAAACATACATTGGAGGAAAGACAATAACTTTATTTTATTTTATTTATTTCTGTATGTGTATGAATGTACTGTCTGTATGCAAGTCTGTGCACCCGTGTTGTGCAATGCCGCGGAGGTCAGAAGAGGGTGTCGGATTCCCCTGGAACTGGAGTTCTCCTGGAACTGGAGTTTCAGATGGTTCTCAACCGCCATGTGGGTGCTGGGGATCGAACCCGGGTCCTCTGTAAGAGCAGTCGGCGCTCTTAACCGCTAGGCCATCTCTCCAGCCTGAAAGACAACAACTTTAACAAGTGATGTTAAGTAAACTGGATATCTACATATAGAAGAATGAAACTTGATCCTTCTTTCTCACCCTGTACATAAATCAATTCCAAATGTATGGAAGATCTCAATGTTAGACCTGAAACTCTGAAACTTCTAGAAGTAAGAGTAGAGAGTACACTTCAGGATATAGACTCAGATTAGGGCAGCTCATAGACTCATCAGAGAAATTTGTGCTGTGGTGATGGTGGTTAATGTAGAAACTCACATCTGGTCAAAGTGCAAGGAATCACCGCCTGTTGAGGGTTTAGCTACAAATTAGTCACCTATATTGTTATCTGAAATATACATCTGGTGTTCCTTTAAATGTGCATTACACATGTGCCACATTCCACTAGATGTCCTTCTCCCTGGGCTTGGGCTGCTGGGTACCAGAACTGTTCCCAGGGCAGCTGGTTAGCAGACCTCAGGCTTAAGCTGCAAGCAGGGAGGGGAGGGAATGGTGGGAAGAAACCTGGAGAGAAAAGAAAGACTGACTCGTAATGAGACCAGGAGTAGAAGGACTTGGTTTAATGTTGTAACTCAAGGCTTTTTATACAAATCCTTGCAGGGGGCTGGGGTGCACAGAATTGGGGTTTGGGAGACACAGGGCTTCAAGCCATTTGCCCTAAGGGATCAAAGACATTTGGCTGGCTGAGGTTTCACAGGTTTAGCTGGATATCAGCAGGGGTCAAGGCTTGGAGGCTGCTTGCTGACTCTCTTAAGTGCTTCTGCCAAAAGAATGCCTACACTATATGACATCCTTTCCCTACAGTGCTCAGCAATCATCAGGGACTATGGAGTAGAAATACTGTAAGAGCCAGAAGTTGGGAAGGACCAGAGCAAAACAGTGTCTTTAGAACAATGGACCTGACAGGACCCTGCCCTCATGAACTTATAGCAGCTCTGGCTACCTGCACTAGACCTGCACAAGATCAATCCAGTCAACATTCTAGCATGGAATGGGAAGGGATTCATGATTCCCTGCCTGTAACTGAGGAACTATTGACAGTTGATGGCTTCTAGAGGAGGGAGACTCAGTTTTCTTCAAGGGTAGAACTCCTAATAGGTTCACCGTACTCCAGGGGAAGGCCTCACATCCAGAAGTATATGCACAGCACAAACCCATTAATGGGGGCAATGGGTTATTAGAAAAAAAAAAGAAAACATGAAATTGTAGAGGGTGTCCTAGTTTGCTTTCTGTCGTGATAAAGATACTGACCAAAATCAACTTGGAAAATAGAGTTTATTTCATCTTCCAACACCCAGGTGACAATCCATCACTGAGGTGTCAGTGTCAGAAATTTAAAGCAAGAACCTGGAGGTAGGAACTGAAGCAGAGACCGCAGGAAACACTGGCTACTGGCTTGTCTCCTCCAGCTTGTCTGGCTGCCTGCCTAGAGATGGCTCTGCTCCCAGTGCGCTGGATCCTCCTACATCAATTAGCAATTAAGAAAATGCCTCATAGACATTGCCTAAGGCCAGTCTGATATGGGAAGTTCTTCATGTGAGGCTCCCTTTTCCAAGGTGTCAACTTGACAGGTTTGTGTTGAGCTGACAGCTAAAGATGCCTATGACAGGGAGTAGGGAGGTGGGGTTCGATCTGGGGGGAGTTAAGGTGAGGAGTTGGGGCGAATATGATCGAAATACAAGGTATGAAATTATCAAAGAGTTAATAAAATATTAAACAGAATTAAAGAGAAAAGTGACATGTTCATGATTTGTCACAAAACCTGTGCTTCACTCAGAAATCAGAAACTGATGCCAGTTTCCAAGGGCTCGGGATCAGTTCTGTGGTTTTGGTTTTATTCTATATGGTTTAGGATAAATAAGCATGTTCTGAGTGGTCCTTCAGGACCACTTAATAACAGCAGAAGGAATCTACAAAATCTATTCCATGGGGTAGTTGAAGATTAGTGAAGAAAATCAGAGCATCCACATGCATTAACACCATGCTTTCTTTCACATACTTTCCAGCTGGCCTTCTTTCTTAACTCATGTCTATTTTGGACAGATAAAATCATATAAATTTAAAAATAAAATGATAATAGTGATAATTTTATGTTGTGCCTTTGGCCACATTTGTAAAGTAACTTGTAGGAGCTGGGCTCTCAGTGCACATGGGTTGAAGAGGGCAGCCTGGACAGAAACGTGGTCCTGGACCCTGTGGAAGGAGATAAACTGCAAAACTATCTCGAGCGAGCTGGGAGGATTTTGATAGTCTCAGCCCATGTTGGTGGTGTTTGGTCAAGGTTAAGCAGGTCTTTGGCAGCATGGAGGGAGACCCAGAGGGAAGGCAAACACAACACAAAAGTTTCATATCTTTTTAAATTTATCATCACAAGCCATGTCTAAATAGCAACTAAATGCCTCCAATGTGTGGAGGCATTTATAGACTTCAACCTGAGTTTACAATATTTTACTTTAAAATATATTTAATATTTATTTATGTGCTTGCCTGTGTGTGTGTATGTGTGTGTGTGCGTGCGTGCGTGCATGCGTGTGTGTGTGTGTGTGTGTGTGTGTCTGTGTGTGTGTACATGGCATGATGTGCATGTGGAGGTTAGAGGACAGCTACGGAGGTCAGTTATCTCCTGCGAGCACTTGGGTTCCAGGGATTGAACTGAGGTCTTCAGGCTTGGCAGCAAGTGGGTTGAGCTACTGAGCATCTCACCAACCCTTTTTGTTTCTTTAAGACAGGTCCCATTGCAGCCAGAACCTCAAACTCACTATGTAGCTGAGGGGGACTCTGGGAAGGTGTTTTTTTTTTTTTTTTTTTTTTTTGACAGGGTCTCCCTGCAGACTCAGCTGTCCTGGAACTTGATATGTACACCAGACTGGCCTTGAACTCAGAGAGATCCATCCGCCTGCCTCTGCCTCCCGAGTGCTAGGATTAAAGGATGAGCTACCACGCCTGGCCCAGGAAGTTGTGTGGGCGCTCACTTTGAGGCAGATGTGAAGGTTAGAGGACAACTCCCAGGAATTAGTTCTCCCCTTCAACCATGTGAGTTCTGGGGTGAAGGTCATGGGCTCAGGTGGAGGTAGGGCCTTTATTAGCTGAACCATCTCACCAGCCATTCTTGAGCTTCTGATTCTCTGCTTCCACCTCTCAAATACTTGGAATACAAGTATGTGCTACCTCATCAAGCTTAAGTTTACAATATTGCTTAAATGACTTAAGAATATTAGGTGATTACTGGATTTGTTAACCATTATCATTTGTGAATATAGTTTGAATATGTTTAATGTTAAAATTCTCAGATTAAAGTTTAGTTTTATGAGCATGAATGTGCTGATATCAGTTTTTAATCAGAATTACATTGGAGGCCCACAAGGAAAAACTATTTCCTTCTGGTCAAAAGAATGGAATCTACTTCTGGCCTTAGGTGGAAACCTAACATTCCAAGCTACTCAAAATTTAATATTTAATCCAGCTGGACCTGCCAATCATCTGACCAAGAAAAAAAAAAAAAAGCATATTCACCTTAAGTCAGGCTAAAGAGATAGGATGAATAATCCCTTTAATGAGATACTTTTCCTTTATAGAAACCTTACTCTTAATGCAGTTGTTACTGAGTCACCACGAAACTGTCAGAGATCTGCCTGCCTCTCTGAGTTCTGGGTACTTCGTACACAAGTATCGTCTTTGCATTATTTCCATCCCTCCCTGTCTCTCACCAGCACCTCCTGTGTCCCCTCACTTCCTTTCATTTTTGTCCTCTTCTTTTTTTTTTTTGTCCTCTTCTTTTATCAACATTGTTACACACAGACACAGACACAGACGCAGACACACACACACACACACACACACACACACACACACATTTCCTTTATGTTGTGTCCTTACCTGATTATGTCATTAGAGTAATACTAGTTTTGTAGAGTTTAGGAGCCCTTCCTCTGTTTCTGTCTTTTTGAATAATTTAAGCAGTATTTGTTGTAGTTCTTTGAATGTCTAGTAAAATTATACTGTAAATCCATCTGGACCTGGGCTTTTTTCAATCACGAGGCTTTGTATTACTGTTTCAATCTCCTTATTTGCTATGGGTCTGTTTAAGTTGTTGAAGTTTTCTTGGTTTCACTTTGTTGGTTTGAATGAATCAAGGAATTTCTTTTAGGTTTTCTAATTTAACAGAGTGTAAGATTTTCAAGTAATCCTTTTTATTTTAATTAATTAATTAATTAATTAATTTTTGTTCTTTTTGAGACAGGGTCTCCCTGTAGCCCCAGCTGTCCTGGAACTCGCTCTGTAGACCAGGCTGGCCTTGAGCTCACAGAGATCCGCCTGCCTCTGCCTCCCGAGTGCTAGGATTAAAGGCGTGCGCCACCACGCCCGGCTAAGTAATCCTTTTTAATTTTCTGGACTACTTTGCTGCCCACTGTAATGTTTCCCTTTTATTTCTGACTTTGTTGATTTGGGATTTTATTTTCTTTTGGTTAGTTTGGCTAATGTTATTTGTCTTATTTATTTTTTCAAAGAACCAGCTCTTAGATTCATCAATTCTTTGTATTGTTTTCTTTGTTTCTATTTTATTAATTTTTGCTGTGATTTTTATTATTTCTTCTTGTGTATCAGGTTTGAGTTGATTTGCTCGTATTTTTCCAGATTCTTGAGTTGTATCATTGAATTGTTTTGGAGCTCTTTCTGACTTTTTTTCTAATGTAGACCTATGAACTTCCATCATAGGATGACTTTTAATGTGTTCCAGAGGTTTTCATTTTCATTTAGTTCAAGGAATATTTTTATTTCTTTCTTGGTTTCTTCATGATTCAGTGGCGTGTTGCTTAATTTCCATGAGTTCATGTAGTTGATAGGTTTCTTTTGTTGTGGATTTTAAGCTTTATTGCATTGTGGTATGATAGAATACATGAAATTATTTCAATGTTTTGTATTTGTTGAAGTTTGTTTTGTGCCCTAGTATGTGTTCTATTTTAGAGAAACTTCCTTGGGCTGCTGAGTAGAATGCGTATTCTTTGGTGTTTGGGTGCAGTATTCTGTAGATGTCTGTTAGGTCCATTTGATGTATAATAACATTTAATTCAGATATTTCTTCTGTTTCCTTTTCCAGATAACCTGCCTGTTGGAGAAAGTGATATATTAAGTTGGGGTCAATCTGTGACCTCAATTCCACTAGTCCTGTTTTTATGACGTTGGGTGTACCAGAGGTTGGTATGTATGTGTTCATGATTGTAATGTCTTCTTGGTCAATTGTTTCCTTGACCAGAATGAAGTGATCTTCTTTATCTCTTCTGATTAATTTTAATTTGAAGTCTATTTTGTCTGATATTAGGATAGCAGTACCCGCTTATTTCTTAATGCCATTTACTTTAAATATTTTTTTCCATCCTTGCACTCTAAGGTAGTGTCTGTCTTTGAAGGAAAGATGAGTTTTTGTAGATAATAAAAGTATGGATTTTGTTTCTTAATCTACTTAACTAGCCCATGTCTTTTAAGAGTTGAGGCCATGGCTGGAGAGATAGCCTAGCGGTTAAGTGCACCAACTGCTCTTGCAGAGGACCCGGGTTTGAACCCCAGCACCCACATGGCGGCTAAGAACCATTTGTAACTCCAATCTCAGAACTCCAGTTCCAGGGGAATCCGAGACCCTCTTCTGACCTCCGTGGCTGCACGACATGGGTGCACAAACCTACATGCAGACTACATTCATACACATACAAAAATAAATAAAATTAAAAAAAAAAAGTTGAGGCCATTGATGTTTATTATTAACAGATGTGTATTGGGCTGGGTGTGGTGGTGCATGCCTTTAATCCCAGCACTTGAGAGGCAGAGGCAGGTGGATCTCTATGAGATTGAGGTCAGCCGGGACTGTAGAGAGATGTTGTCTCAAAAAGCCTCCCCACCCCCACCACACACACAAGGAAGATATGTATTGGTTATTGTCATTTTCTTTTCTGTTTTTTATATAGGTTTTAATTTTAAAATTATTTTTACGTATATGAGTATATTGCCTGCATGTAAGTGCACCCTTGTCATGATGCCCGTGGAGGTCAGAAGAGGGTGTCTGATACCTGCTGTCTCAGAGCTGCCCCGGACCTGTCCACCAGAGTTGCCACAGCCGTCTGGTTTGAGATCCGATCAAGCCAAACATTGGCCTCCTGGAAACTCTCTAGTGTGGACCTAATCTGATGCTTCTGGAAGACTAAGAGATGCTGAGTAAGCAAGCAGCCTTGGGGAGTTAGGCCAGGAACAGGACAGAAGTAGGATTAATAGAATTAACCTACGTGGGAAAAAATAACATTTGATTGGATGATAATATTTGTGTCCTGGACTCCTTTGGACTTTTAAGTCCATGTGGCCTTGAATTTACAGTGATCTGGCTGCCTCTGCTGCCAAGTGCCAGAATTAAAGGTGTGTGCCACAACCGTACTTAATGCCCATACCAATCTGGCCGAGGGTCTTAAGGGACAACTTTGTTCCTTTCCCTCAGAGGTCAACTAAATCCCAGGGGACTATGCATGGGGGCATCTCTTGAAATGTCCTGCCAATGTGAGTCACTAGTCTTCCTGTGCAGGGAGGTCTTGGAGATCCACTAATGGGACTTCAGCCAGTGTCCAGTCATAAAGAGGAAAGTCTACTCATGCTTCAAAAAGGGAAGCCTGGTCTAGCAAGACCTGACTTTGTCCTCGAGTGGATGGAACTGGTAAATGAAAAGCTGAAAGGAGCCAGGCCCTCCCCCCACAAAAAAAAATACCCTGAGCGACCCCTGAGGACCAGATCCTCAACTGACCTTGAGGAAACAAAACCCTGGGTTAATCTGGGCTAACTTTGTGGCCTTAAATATCCAAAAGGAAAGTATAACCAGACATAAATAAATAGTAAGGCCTGAGAAATTGTACTTCAAGTATAAAACTCGAGATCTGCCGGGTGTGGTGGCGCACGCCTTTAATCCTAGCACTTGGGAGGCAGAGGCAGGCGGATCTTTGTGAGTTCAAGGCCAGCCTGGTCTACAGAGTGAGTTCCAGGACAGCTGGGGCTACATGGAGACCCTGTCTCGAAAAGACAAAAAAACAAAAACAAAAACAAAAACAAACCTCGAGATCTTAGTAGAAAGACAAAAAGTAAAAAATAAAAAAAAAGGGCACAGTTGTTTTGCCTGTCTTACTGGCAAGTGTAGCTACCCTGTGGCTGCCACTGCTTTTGCCATACTTCAAAGACATGAGACACAGCTTTTCAACCTTCCAGTATGGACCGAAGACTCATGTCTCTACAAGAAACCTCCAAACCTCCCCAGATGGGGACTGCTGAGACATTCAACTTGTGGACTGAGCTACTACTGGGGTTTCAGCCTCTTCAGAATATAGACTGCCATTGTTGGACTATCCAGGCTGTATCACAGAGACCAGTACAAGAAGATCAAGACAGGATAGGGTGCTTACTGGACTTCATTTGGTGACCATGGGAAGGGAGAACCCCAGTGTAGAGCACAAGGGCAGGACTGATGGTGGTTTGGGCTTGCCAAGGAAGAGACTTCGAACATGACATCTTTCAGTCTGATAAAGAAAAAAAAATCATAAGCTGAAGATGCTAAAACCTATGATATATGTAGCATGCATATGTGCATATTTTGGAGTGATACATATTGGAAGGAATAACAATAACAACAACAACAACAAGATTGGGTCAAAGAACTGACTGAAATGGTGAACTGCTTGGAACAGCAAACTTCTGAATGGAGAATTTTGAGAGAGACTAAGAAAAAATGAAAAACATTTGGCAGAATGCATGGCTCTGGTGGGTTGGGGGGCATGGAGGGGGTCATGGATCTAGGTTTGATTTGAAATTTTGTATGAAATGCACAAAGCTTCAATAAAAATTGGCTTTAAAAAATAAAAAAATAAATAAAGGCATGTGCCAACACGGCCAACACTTTTTTATTCTTTTCTGTCTCTTTCTATCAGAAGCCTAAGTGTGCTCTCTCTGGTAGTTTTCACTCTCTTTGAAGCTAACTCCCATTTACTGTGTGGCTGCATGATAACCCTCCATGCCTAACCCCCAAAGGTATGTTTTTCCCTCTACTTCGCCATCTCTCTCCTCTAGGTAGCTGCTAGATTTTCAGCTTGCATGCCCTGTGTTTTCGTTTTAGATCTTAAATATGGATAATCAAATTCATTTAAAAAGAATGAACCTCCCATCCAAGTACTAATCAGGCCCGACCCTGCTTAGCTTCCGAGATCAGACGAGATCGGGCGCGTTCAGGGTGCCCCTTTTCTAAGCCTAGGGAACAATCTGCGGAAGAGGGGGTGCAGTAGAATGTAAGGGCTGTGATTGGGGTGAATGGTGAAACTACAACAATATAGACTGGACACTCATTTGATCAACTTGATTGAACATACAAGCCCCCCCTGCTGGATGGTCGGACCCATGAGCTGTGTGGGTTTGGGCACAACTGCTCGCAAATTGGTTTTACATGAAGGATGCTTGTAGTCACAAATTATCATTTATTGTTAAAAAAAAATGGAAACAAAACAAAACAAAAAAACAGAGAAAGATGCAGAAAAGTTATGGCAGAATGCATGATCTGGGATGGGTAGGGGTGGGGTGGGGGGAAGGGAAGGGGATATATGCCTGAACTGAATTGGAAAATGATGTATGAAATACACAAAGTATCAATAAAAATAAAAAAAAGAAATATCTAAATTTGGAATAAATAAATAAGGAAAAAAAAAAAGAATGAAACTAATGCGCTCCCTTTATGCTTAACCGTGAAGGATGATGCTTGGGACCTGGAAGAGGCAGCGTTGAGAATGATAAGCATAGGATTTTGTTATTGGACTGGCTGTTGGGCATCCCAGCTCACTAATAAATACTGAGGAGCACAAGTGTGGAACTTGTCTGTAGAGTGAGAGCCAGCATCTCACCCTGAGGAAGAGGAAAGAGATGCCAGGTTTCTTTTTCTTCTTGTCATTAGCCCCAGTAGTTACCATTCATTCAGTGTGTTGAAGTCAGGGTGGCAAGATTTAGCATTTATTCAAAGTTTCCTCTCCCTCATGTCCTTGCAAAACTATGACATTTTTAACAGAGCTGACCCTGGACTGCTGCCTGCTTAATGCTACTCTTCTCAACACATTTCCCATTCTGGAATTTGCAAGAACTTTTCCTTCTCCAATAGACTTTATAATCCTTTAATTTTTTAAATGAATGAATTAATTTTTTTATATATATGAGTGTACTGTCTGCATGTAGGTTGGTGCACCCGTGTCATGGAATGCCGTAGAGGTCAGAAGAGGGTGTCAGATTCCCCTGGAACTGAAGTTAAAGATGGTTTTCAGCTGCCATATGGGTGCTAAGAATCAAACCCAGGTCCTCTGCAAGAGCAGTCGGCCCTCTTAAGCTCTTAATCGCTGAGCCATCTCTCCAGCCCCATAATCCTTTAATTTAATAGATAATGTAGTGGCTTCACTTTTTTTCTTTCTCCAGAACACAAACTCCTTGAAGGCATTGTCTTAATTTCTTTTGTCGTGATAAAATACTCTGACAAAAGCAATGTAAGGGGAAGAGGGTTTTATTCTGGCTCACAGTTCCAGGGTGCATGTAGCCCGCTTTGATGGGGAGGCCAAGAAAGCAGGAGCTGGAAGCAGCTGTTCCCAGAGCACTCACAGTCAGAAAGCAGAGAGCAACAAAGGCATCCAGGGAATGGGGCTGCCAACAGTGGTGGGTCTTCTCACCTCAATTAACAAACTCAAGCCCAGAGGCCTACCTCCCAGGTGATTCTAGATTCTGTCAAGTTTGCAATCCTATCCGGGTGGTCTCCTTGCCTTCAATTGTGAGGAATTAGCATCGTTTTCAGCTTCTTGACAGCTGAAGGATGAGCTTTGCTTGCTTGGTGACAGTAGTTCTCAGGATAGTTAAAGGTTTCATTGTTCATCAGTGCCATTTCGAATGGAGACCTAGTTCAAATGCATCTGGCTTCTGTGGAAATCTCCCTAAAAAATTATCTTTTATTTTGTTAATGTTGACTTAGAGCTTCAATGAAACAATTGAAAGTGCAGTGTATTCTATTTTTCAATCACACTGGAAACACTAGATAATGATGTTGCCAAGTCTTAAAATAGAAATTGTTTAGGTAGTAAAAACATTTGAGGAAAAAAATTCAGCTACATAATTTAACATTTAAACTTTATCTTAAAAGTAATTCATGTGCTTATTATAGAGAGTAGTTCTGTTCTAGAATGATTCTCAGGAAGGCATGAGAGCAGACATCCATTAAAACCACACAGCTCAGTGATGTCTCCAACCACATCCTTAAAGAGACCCTGTCTCAAAAAAACAAAAACAAGGGGCTGGAGAGATGGCCTAGCGGTTAAGAGCGCCGACCGCTCTTGCAGAGGACCCGGGTTCGATCCCCAGCACCCACATGGCGGCCGAGGACCGTCTGAAGCTCCAATTCCAGGAGAGCTCCAGCTCCAGGGGAACCCGACACCCTCTTCTGACCTCCGCGGCATTGCACGACACGGGTACACAGACCTGCATGCAGACAGTACATTGATACACATACAGAAATAAATAAAAAAAATAAAAATAAAAAAAATAAAAAAAATAAAAAAAAAACAAAAACAAGAAAAAACAACAACAACAAAAAAAAAACAATAAACCAGCCGGGTGTGGTGGCGCACGCCTTTAATCCTAGCACTTGAGAGGCAGAGGCAGGTGGATCTTTGTGAGTTCAAGGCCAGCCTTATCTATAGAGTGTGTTCCTGGACAGCTGGGGCTACAGGGAGACCCTGTCTCGAAAAGACCAAAAAAAAAAAAAACCCAAACCAAACCAAACCAAACCAAAACAAAACAAAAAACCATGAAGAGAATAGCCACATTGTGATAAACAGAAATGGTCGGTGTTGGTCTTGATTGACAGCTTTGGCTATTGTTCCGCTTGCATCCCAGAACCTACACTCCCAGTGATTAATATGATCTAAAAAAGATTGTGGTGGTCAGCAAAAATCAGGGCCAAGATGGGCAGTGTGTGGCCTGGGTGAAAGATGTGTTCAAGAGACTTAAAAATATGAAATTCATGGTTTTAGTGTCTGAGCCTGTGGTTTGTGCATCTGTTAAGCTCTCTCTGCCTAATATCTGAAGTAAGTCCGAGTTCAGATGTAGATGTGCTACTGAGATTTTCTTAGCCTCCAAAGTACCAGACATGACTTGGTACGCAAGCTTAGTTGTAGAGGAACTGGCTTAGGACACACATACCCTGGGGTCCATTCTATCCCTGACACTGAAAAAAAAATGTCCCAGGTACACACACATGAAAAATACAAGCCTAAGGGTTAGAATTATCAGTGTGCATTGGGGTAGCAGAGCTGGTCTCTCTCATTTATGGAGGAGCATATAGACTGATGGTGAAGCTTGAACAGCACTGGCTTTGCCCCAGCGCCTGACATGAGGCAAGTCCCTGGTGGTTTTGACCAGAGATGGGTCCAGGAGTGTGGTCTAAAGCCCAGAGACAGCAGGAATCTCAGGAAAGATGTGGCAGGAAATCTCCAGCTCTTTTTTTTGTTGTTGTCTTTTACCTGACTGTTTTGCTTCCTCGGTCCTAGGAGTGTTAGAATCTCATTATCAGACAAAAAATGTCACGAGTGTGGCTAAGTTGACGGAGATACAGAAGCTTTGACATGCTGCATGAGATGCAGGTAAGACCCAGGGACACTAACAAAGTGCAACCGGCACAGAAAAGCCACACCAGAGACATTGCCACAAAGCATGCTGGTTACCATTGCTGCTTGTGTTCCGCTTTGGCACAACTAGACCTTGAGATTGTATTGGAAAGAGTGACCATTCCCCAAATACTTAATTACTCCAGAAACTGGTCCTAGTTGATTGTCGGTTTGACAGTATAATGGTATCATGGTTGCTACCTGAATGATCAGAAAGCTACTCAGACAAAGCTAAGAACTGGATGCTTCATGGTGAGGATTCACATAGACCCAGATTACAGACATGAGGACCTGGGAACAGTTCAGGCCTGAGGAGTCAGTGAAGATGTTCAGGCTTGAGCAGTACAGGCCATTCTCTCTAGTGAGTCCGGGCTTCACCAAATCAAATTGATTCTCTACCATGAGCCGACTTAGCCACATGGGTTTTTGCCTGGTATGATTTCTTTCTTTCTACCCTGACCTCATATTTCATTAAGAGAGGACCCATTGGTTCAGGCACTACCCAGTGTAGGGTTCCCCTTTGGGGATGAGATCACCTTGCCTCAGCTTTTAGGTGTCCCTCTTGTCTAGTCACCAACGGCCATACTGATAGGTCATGTGTTCTAGAACCTACTTAGGATAGAAAAATTGTAACTAGGAATTTCTTCCACTCCATCCTCTGGTTTATAAACAAGCACAGAGGTTTGCCTGAACACACACACTTGTCTCTACACTATCTCTGGGCCTTTGACCAGGCAACTCATATACTGGTCCACTGTCAGGCACACGCACATCAAAGGGCAAGTTTTGGGATCACAGTCCTGCTTTCCAAACCTAGCACCACCATTTTTTAAAATTTTTTAAATTTCTGTATGTGTATGATGTACTGTCTGCATGCAAGTTTGTGCACCCATATCATGCAATGCCGCGGAAGTCAGAAGAGGGTTTCTGATTCCCCTGGAACTGGAGTTCTCCTGGAATTGGAGTTTCAGACGGTTCTCGGCCGCCATGTGGGTGCTGGGGATCGAACCTGGGTCCTCTGTAAGAGCGGTTGGCGCTCTTAACCGCTAGGCCATCTCTCCTCCCAGGCCTTGGTTATCCATTATATTTATTTATAAAAAGGGTATCTGCCTCATGGAGATGGTATGGAGGCCAGACAAGGGAAAGAATGCAATTTGTTCAGCTTTCTCCAACATAGCATAGAACATGTGGTCTGCTGCTTACTTGGGAGTATCACCTGTGTCCCAAAGATCCTTTCCAGTAGTCTCCCTTGTCTGGACCACTTCCCGTGGCTCTATGGTCTTTCAGCATGATAGCTATCTTCATGTTTTTCTTTTTTTTAATTTTTTTTTTTTTAGTTCTGTATGTGTATGACTGTACTGCCTGCATGCAAGTCTGTGCACCCGGGTCGTGCAATTCAACGGAGGTCAGAAGAGGGTGTTGGATTCCCCTGGAACTGGAGTTCTCCTGGAATTGGAGTTTCAGACGGTTCTCGGCCGCCATGTGGGTGCTGGGGATCGAACCCGGGTCCTCTGGAAGAGCGGTCGGCGCTCTTAACCGCTAGGCCATCTCTCCAGCCCATCTTCATGTTTTTCTTCCAGCCACTTGGCCATCTTTCTCTGAGCTCTCTCTAGCCAGGACCTCCTCCCAACCTCGGTCCATTCTTGTTGGGAGGTAAGCAGAGGCCATGGTGGCAACATGACTTTCACTGAACCTTCTCACCTTTGTGGAACAGGGCCTTCCATCAAAATTCCCTGAGCTTTAGGGACACAGCTTATTTAATCCCAGAGGTCTCTTTCCAGGAGCTCTAGAGATTCCCCCAGAGGGAATATTTCTTCTTTACTCAGTGATGATTTTCTAGAAGCTTGTTTGTGTCTGAACACGTGTTATAGATGGAGAGTCATTTCCCGCATATGCTGCTGTGTTCTAATTCCATAGTCTGCACACTTAAATCTTCTTTCCTGCCCAGATGCAACCCCAGGGCACACATGCAGAATGCTTGTCTGATTCTTAGCACATGTTAAATGCTCAACAATTAGCTGTTGGCAACTATTATTGCTGGCTGGGGTGCTCTGAAATTGTTGCTCTCTGGTTATAGTATGCTTTCTTCCTTAAACTGAGGCTTTCTCCCTTCTTTCCTCCTTTATCTTACACACACACACACACACACACACACAGCAGATATATGTATATATTTACAACACATGTCTCTCACACCAAATCATGATTATGTGAAATATTATTCCTATTGTTTACATTGGTTGGATGTTATTCAATGCATCTTAGGTGGTCCATGCCCAGCTTTCTTTAGAAACTCTTCTATTAAACATGTTTCTTTTTCTTTAATATGTTTGTATTAATTCTTTGAGCATTCCATAGATGCATACAATGCATTTTGATTATATTTCCCCCATTCCTGCCCCTAATTCCAAGATCTACACCCACCCCTGTACCCCTTCCAACTTCATGTCCTCTTTTCTATATATATATATATGAGTGTATTGCCTACATGTATGTAAGCATACCCATGTTGTACAATGCCCGTGGAGGTCAGAAGAGGGCATCAGATCCCTTGGAATTGGAAGGGATAGATGGCTGTTAGCTGCCACTTGGGTGTTGGGAATTGAACCTGGGTCTTCTGCAAGAGCAGCCAGGGCTCTTAACCATTGAGTCATCTCTCCAGCCTTCTTTTTTTTATTAACTAATAAAGTCTAATTTGTGCTGTCCCTATATCATGGGTTGGCCATCCACTGGAGCACAGTTGAACTTCTAAGAGTCAAAGTTTTAAAGAAAATGGGGGCTGGAGAGATAGCCTAGCGGTTAAGAGCACCGACTGCTCTTGCAGAGGACCCGGGTTCGATCCCCAGCGCCCACATGGCGGCTAAGAACCGTCTGTAACTCCAGTTCCAGGAGAACTCCAGTTCCAGGGGAATCCGAGACCCTCTTCTGACCTCCGCGGCATTGCATGACACGGGTGCACAGACCTGCATGCAGACACTACATTCATACACATACAAAAAATAAATAAATA
>VZQC01012004.1:151892-186838 GCA_009823505.1 Rhizomys pruinosus
CTATATTAGCTTTAATGTTGTAGCCCCAGTTGGCCTGGAACTCACTATGTAGACCAGGCTGGCCTTGAACTCACAGAGATCCACCTGCCTCTGACTCCTGAGTGCTAGGATTAAAGGCATATGCCACCATGCCTGGCTATTTGTAGTCTTTTGTGGTTCTATATGAATTCTTGAATTGTTTTTTCTAGATTTATCAAGTTTAACATCAGAATTTTGATGGGTATTTTGTTGAATTCCTAAATTAATTTTGGTAGTATAATTTTCATGACATTCTGCTAATCCATCAGCATGGAAGTTCTTTCCATTATCTAATGCCCCACCACAGAGATACCTGCACATCCATATTTAATACTGCTCTATTCATGACAGCAAGGAAACAGAACCAGCCTCGATGTTCATCAACAGATGAATGGGTAACAAAAATGTGATACACATACACAATGGAGTATTCTTCAGCTTCAAAGAAAAATGAAATCATGAAATTTTAGGAAAATGGATGGGCCTGGAAAATATATTAAATAGGGTGACCCAAACTCAGAAGGAGAAAAATGCAGATGTTCTCTCTCATATGCAGATCCTAGTTTTATATATATATATATACACACACGCACACACACACACACACACACACACACACATATGCCAGTATAAGTGTAGTTAAAGTCCAAAAATTTAGAAAGGAGACCAAGAGAAGGTAATATGTGATGACGAAAGAAAAAGTATAGGCAAAATGACTCATGATTCATGAAAGAGGATATAGTTAATTATTTTTTTCTAATTTCAACTCGGTCATAGTCACTCCACCCTACCCTGTGCTGAATATGTGGATTCAACTTTCTGTGTATTGAAGTAGCAAGAACCAACTTTGCATCCAAAAGAATCCAGCATGTGTTTGTTGTTCCTTTGAGGCGGTGGTTGTGAAATAGCTTTCTTTTCAATTCTGCTGACCATTAGCGCACTGGGAATTAGGCATATCAGTCACTGAATACTATTTGTTGCATTGACCCACTTTTAAAAAGTGATCTAATTTTTTTCTTCTGTTTAAAATGACTTTAAGTCATTTTATTACAGTGCTATTTAACATAAGTATTGTATCATTATACATAAAATAATGGTTTAAAGAAAAAACTTGAGGCCATGAAATGCTGAGCCCTGCTGTGGCCTCTGAAATGTGCCCACCATGGGTCACATCTGTAGCTACGTGGGGTCCCTAAGAAAATATTAGGCAGGGAAAAGGAAGGTTGGATGCAAGCCTGTCCATGTTTCCTTGGCTGGCAGCCTCCTGCTGGGCTCGTGCTTTTCATCTGGAGGATGCTGGCGGGACCCAGTTACTGTGTGAGTATGGCATCCTCAAGGTCCCCTGGCCACATTAGGAGATGCTTTTCTTTCTTTTTTTTTTTTAAATAAAGCTTTTTTTTTTTTTTAATGCAAGCATCCTTCATGTAAAACCAATAATTTGCAAGTAGCTATGCCCAAACTTATACAGCCCGAGGCCCCCATTGTCCAGATGGAGGGGCTTGTATGTACAAGAATGTTGATCAAATAAGAGTCCAGTCTATATTGCTGTAGTTTCACCATTCACCCCAATTGCAACCCTTACATTCTACCATGCCCTCTCTTCTGCAGATTGTTCCCTAGGCTTTAGAAAAGGGGCACAGGTAGATGAGAAGCAAAACAGTCTACTTTATCTGGAGCTGTCGTTTTGGACTCTGATCAGCTCAGGCTATTTCCTTTCATGGGTTGGCAGTTTATCCAGGAATAACCTTTTACTCCTATTGATGAAGCACAAGCAATTAGATATACAGGCATTAAACAGTACTAATTATTATGGTAGGTTACGTTGGTATAGACACAGATGTTTGGATGGTATGCTAATCTATGAACTATAGCTTCTCTGTAAAAGATGACAAGGTCTTACTGTGGCTTATAACATAGGAGGTGCTTTTCAATAGGCTGAGCTTGCAGATAGGATGCACAGTGGCTGTGTTGAGAGAGAAGGCCCTTGAATGGGTGGGACTGCCCCAGTAAGGAGACTTCTGCTTGTGTGCATGCACCAGCAGTTCGCAAATCTCTTGCTTTCTGATGTCTGCTCAGTAAGCATTTTCTTCAAGCAGACTCCTTATCCAGGAGATGGGAAAAAGCAAGGTTGGAAGTCTGAGTGGCCTATAAGAAGTGGGACTTCCTGGCTCTGGCTGCCCCAGGAAGACATGACTGACCACGTCGAATGCTGGTTGGGGCAGGAGCTTTGTTGGAGGGGTCAGAGGAGGGAGATTTGAGCAGTTAGCCTGAACCATGTGACGTGGAGGAGCTTTGTTCCTGAACTTCTCCAGTCCTATATTTTCAGAAGTGTTTATCCAAGAGGATGCTAGAGCAATGTCTCCCAACATTGGTTTAACAGTATACCTAGTACCAGCCCTTCTTTTCTTTTAAAATAAAAAAATTCATCATAATTTTTAAAAACGAGACATGAAATCAAAGCCAGGCATGCTGGTACATGCCTGTAAGGCTAGCAGTGTCATGGCTAAGGTCATCCAGAGGCCATCCTGCTTACAAGTAGTCTCAAAACAAAACAACAAAAGAGGACCCGAAGTCCTTCCATACACAGATGGGACAGAGACCAGGGGCAGATGGCTCAGCGCTATCAGGTCCCTAAGAGCACATGTGGGGCCACTTAGGTAAATAAACTCTTTCTCCCTGGGCACCTGTTCCCTGGGTTTACACCTGCAGTCACTCTATCATCTATGCATTCTAGTTTCCTTTCTGTTGCTGTAAGAAAACATTCTGACCATAAGCAGCTTAGGGGAGGAAAGGGTTTATTTCATCTTGTTGGTTATAATTCATCATTGAGGAAAGTCAGGACAGGAACCTGAAAGTAGAAACCCTGGAGGACACTGCTTGCTGGCTCCCTCTCAGGTGCACGCTTATTGGGGTTCCTCTTTCTTTCTCTTTCTCTTTCTTTCTTTCTTTCTTTCTTTCTTTCTTTCTTTCTTTCTTTCTTTCTTTCTTTCTTTCTTTCTTTCTTTCTTTCTTTCTTTCTTTCTTTCTTGTCTTCTTTCTTTCTCTTTCCTTTCTCTCTCTTTCCTTTTTCTTTCTTTTCTTTCTTTCTTCTCTTTCTTCTCTTTCTTCCTCCCTCCCTCCCCTCCTTCCTTCCTTTTTTTTTTTTTTTTTGAGATAGTGTCTCCCTGTAGCCCCAGCTGTCCTGGAACCTCATGTAGACCAGGCTGGCTTTGAACTCACAGAGATCTGCCTGCCTCTGCCTCCAGAGTGCTGGGATTAAAGGCGTGCACCATACTTCTGGCAGGGAGATTTCTTCTATAGCCCTGGACCACCTGTCTGGGGATAGTGACACCATGTGGGCTGGGCCTTCCTACAATTAACAAACAGACGATCCCCACAGGTCTTCCTGGTCTGGGAAATCCCTGAGCTGAGACTCCCTCCTCAGATGACTCTAGGCCTTGTCAGGTTGACAGTTAAAATTAACTAGGACACTGAAATTCCCTTCAGGGGCTGAAAGAAGTGTGGGGAGGGAGCTGGGTTGAAGTGATGGAGGAGGGAAGGAAACGTTAGATGTGAAGGGCAGTTGCTGAAGGACAAAGGACAAAGGTCCATTTGGTGTGGGAGCTTATTTTTTACTTTTTGAAAAAAAAACCCTCATTTTTACCAGCCTCGGGTTCACTCTGGCCTTGGATTGCTTTCCTTCCACACACAGCAGTTTATTGGAAACCTGAGCAGCGAGCACTCTGGAGCCAGAGATTGTCCCTGGGCTGGGTCTGTGCTGAAGCAGCCGCAGGGTCACTGGCAGCTGAGCATTTCCCTGAGCTGGGGCGCCGAGTGCCAGGGCTGGTGATGCTGAATCCTGGCCTTGCTGAGCCTGGAGCAGCCTCCGACATGTCAGGACGCAGAGGCTAGACCAAGGTAGATGTGTGGGTGTGGAGACTGGCAGATGTGTGGCCACAAGGGCAGCCAGGAGAAGGTGACTGCTGGCATCCATGCCACATGCGGACCACAGCACAGGGATCCGTCGTTCGCTGTTCCAGGAGAGGCAGAGCAAATCACACATGACACCACTCCCTTCCCGTTTCTGCGGCTTGGGGATAACTTAGAACACTTTCTGGCACTCAGATTCTGAACTAGTGCTTCCCCGGGGGTGGTGAGGGGCCTCGTGTCAGCTGGATGCTGTGTAAACACAAGGCCTACTTCTTGGACTCCAGCAGCAGCAGCAGCTTGGGACATGGAACCTCGCCTTGCTGTCTAGAGCATGCACCCCGTCATGGGGCATCCTGAGCCGCAATGACAGCACAGTCCTTGTGGCCTCATAAAATCTCAGGAGGGAGTCTCACACAACCACACGGAGCTCAAAGGTGGCAGCGCTTAGGAACTGGCTCCTGGTTCTTGGCAAGAACCCCTCTGAGGAGAGCCGTCTCCTATTAGGGATGTTGATCTCTGCTGGGAGCAGTTAGAGGCTGCCTGGGCGGATGGGGGCGTCCTGCCCCCATGGAGTGTTGAACACAGGACACAGTTACAGCACTGAACATGTACTGGACTTCAGATCTGGCACCTAGCATAATCCATGAATGAACTCTCTAAATCCCTATATCACCTAGCAAGGGTGGATGGTTGTAACCCCCCTTTGGGGGGCAAAATTGCAGCTTATTGAAAATAACCCGCTCAAGGGAACACAGTTAACTGGAGATGAGGCTGGGACTGAATCCAGGCAGCGTGATTCCATTTCCTCAGCACATAATGAAACCACTATGCTCTCTAAGAGCAGAAAACTTTGTATGTCCTGCAGAACGTTGCAATTAAGAACATAAAGCAGTCTTGAGTCTGAGCTGAGGTGTCGGGCAGTAGTGATGGTGGTCCTTGGTGTCGGGCAGTAGTGATGGTGGTCCTTGGCATGACAGCACACGCAGTGCATGACTATAAGCCGCTCAAGCTGTGGTCAGAGCCAAGGCTGCAGTGAAGCCGTGCGAGGGCACACAGGTGACCACCACAGGAAGCACCTTGCAGTCGTTGTGCATTTGATTATTAATTCATTTTGGCCATTGAGCATGGAGAGACCTTTTTCTGTTGGCAAATTTTTGACGACCTCTACATTCAGTTACATAGTCCATGTGGGCCACGGTTTTCTCAAGAAGCCAATGTGCGAACCATCACAGAGCACTATAGCAAAGGGTTTCCTCCTGACTTTTGGCCATGGCACAGGGTTCCACAGTATGGATGTGTTATAATTTATTGAGTGATGAGTTTTTGTGCACTGATACTACAAAAACACTACAATCAAGGAAAGATAGTGGATGTGACTAAGATAGCTCAGCTGGGAGCATGTCAGACTGAAGGAGGGTACAGAGAAAGCCCCCCCCCCCTTTTTTTTAAAGGATAGTTCCACTCCCTCCCTTGGGGTTGGGAGGGTAGCAAGAAGAGAGGGCTGAGGGCCGTTCAGGCACTAAGAGGTCAGATTGGACCTGAAGGCTTTTCTTACAGCCTGCCACCTGAGTTATGATTTAGACTGGCCTGACAAACCTGGGAAGAATCATGGTGTTGCTGAGAGGTTTTCCTAAGTTTGCAACTGAGTGCTATGATTTAGAGACTTCATTTCTGAACAAGGCCTATCTCCTCACATGCCATCTAGAAGTATGGTATCAGCTCCCGTCTTTTGGGGAATTAGGGAAGCAATATAAATGTTTTTCCATCTCTGTAACTTTAGCTGCCTGAGTACGTGTACATAGGGGCTTTCGCCACTTTTATTTGCACAGATGGACAAATGAATGAATGAATGCACACAATTTATTAAAGGAGAGTCAACAATGAGGAACTGTGGCTTGAACTGCCTTGAGCCATCGTCTATTGTCCCATTAGATATTTTCTTTAACGAGCAGACTCTGCCAACCTGCCCAGCTGGACAGGCCACCTGGCTGAAGTCGGCTGGCAGGACTGTCTTAGTAGTCAGCTCTCTGTACTCCATTTCCTTTGTTCAGATGGAAAAGATTCCAGGCTCAGAACTGTTTAGTTCAAATCCCACAATTTTCTAACTGAGTCACTTTAGACAGGGGCTGAATTCCAAAGTTCTGTTTCCGTATCTGTAAAGCAAGGAAGAAATGACCACTTTTTAGACTTTTTAATAGGATTTAATGAACTCACATGGATTGTATCTAACAAAGTCCAAAAAGATAACAGAAGCACACATAGTTACTTTCCTCTTCTTTCTCTGATAAGGTTGATCCATGCAATAGATCATTGTTGATTGTGAATATGTTAACTAATAAAAAATAAGAATGGAGGTTTTTAAGTCAGTTTCTGTTTGATTGGAAACCTAAAAAAATAAAGATGTTCTAACTAAAACTTTTTTCAAGTAAAATACATGATCAAAATTTATTTGTTGGGCCATGTGTGGTAGCGTATGCTCTTAATCCTAGCACTTGGGAGGTAGAGGCAGGCAGATCTCTGTGAGTTCAAATCCAGCCTGGTCTACAGAGTGAGTTCCAGGCCAGCTGGGGCTACAGGGAGACCCTGCCTCAAAAAAAAAAATTATCCATACATCAACTAAATAATTGGAAAAACAAATTCAAAAATATTTTGGCATCATGACACACAAACAGTTCTAAAGCTGTTTAATTGCTCTTAGAAAAGCTCATAATTATAGACAGTATAAACAACTGATCAAATATAATTTTAAAAATCAATTATTCTAGTATATAATTGATGAGTAAATTGTTGAGCTATAGTTTTTATTCTATGGGAATATGTTTAAAAATATATGCATATACTTTGTTATTTTGAGATAGCCCCAGTTGACACAGAACTAACTATGTAGACAAGGCTGGACTCCATCTCACAGAGATCCACCTGCTTCTGCCTCCTGTGTGCTGGGATCAAAAGTGTCCTAGTACTATCGTCCATGGCCATCCTGTGGTGTCATCGTCCACAGCCATCCTGTGGTGTCATCGTCCACGGCCATCCTGTGGTGTCATCATCCACACCCACCCTGTGGTGTCATCGTCCACACCCACCCTGTGATGTCATCATCCATGGCCATCCTGTGGTGTCATCGTCCACGGCCATCCTGTGGTGTCATTGTCCACACCCATCCTGTGGTGTCATCATCCACGGCCATCCTGTGGTGTCATCGTCCACACCCATCCTGTGGTGTCATCCTCCATGGCCATCCTGTGGTGTCACCGTCTACGGCCACCCTGTAGTGTCACTGTCCACAGCCATCCTGTGATGTCATCCACGGCCATCCTGTGGTGTCATTGTCCACGGCCATTCTGTGGTGTCATCCTCCACACGCATCCTGTGGTGTCATCATCATCCACAGCTGTCCTGTGGTGTCATCGTCCACGGCCATCTTGTGGTGTCATCGTCTACACCCATCCTGTGGTGTCATCGTCCACGGCCATCCTGTGGTATCATTGTCCATGGCCATCATGTGGTGACATCATCCACAGCCGTCCTGTGGTGTCATCGTCCACGGCCACCCTGCAGTGTCATCATCCACAGCCATCCTGTGGTGTCACCATCCACGGCCACCCTGTAGTGTCACTGTCCACGGCCATCCTGTGA
Organism: Rhizomys pruinosus; assembly: GCA_009823505.1. NCBI lineage: Eukaryota > Metazoa > Chordata > Mammalia > Rodentia > Spalacidae > Rhizomys > Rhizomys pruinosus. The sequence goes on from VZQC01012004.1 coordinate 159,456, forward strand.
TGTCACTGTCCATGGCCATCCTGTGGTGTCATCGTCCACGGCCATCCTGTGGTGTCATCGTCCACACCCATCCTGTGGTGTCATCCTCCATGGCCATCCTGTGGTGTCACCGTCCACGGCCACCCTGTAGTGTCACTGTCCACAGCCATCCTGTGATGTCATCCACGGCCATCCTGTGGTGTCATCATCATCCACAGCTGTCCTGTGGTGTCATCGTCCACGGTCATCTTGTGGTGTCATCGTCTACACCCATCCTGTGGTGTCATCGTCCACGGCCATCCTGTGGTATCATTGTCCATGGCCATCATGTGGTGACACCATCCACGGCCGTCCTGTGGTGTCATCGTCCACGGCCACCCTGCGGTATCATCATCCACAGCCATCCTGTGGTGTCACCATCCACGGCCACCCTGTAGTGTCACTGTCTACGGCCATCCTGTGATGTCATCGTCCATGGCCATCCTGTGGTGTCATCGTCCACGGCCATCCTGTGGTGTCATTGTCCACACCCATCCTGTGGTGTCATCATCCACGGCCATCCTGTGGTGTCATCGTCCACACCCATCCTGTGGTGTCATCCTCCATGGCCATCCTGTGGTGTCACCGTCCATGGCCACCCTGTAGTGTCACTGTCCACAGCCATCCTGTGATGTCATCCACGGCCATCCTGTGGTGTCATTGTCCACGGCCATTCTGTGGTGTCATCCTCCACACACATCCTGTGGTGTCATCATCATCCACAGCTGTCCTGTGGTGTCATCATCCACGGCCATCCTGTGGTGTCATCGTCCACACCCATCCTGTGGTGTCATCCTCCATGGCCATCCTGTGGTGTCACCGTCCATGGTCACCCTGTAGTGTCACTGTCCACAGCCATCCTGTGATGTCATCCACGGCCATCCTGTGGTGTCATTGTCCACGGCCATCCTGTGGTGTCATCCTCCACACGCATCCTGTGGTGTCATCATCATCCACAGCTGTCCTGTGGTGTCATCGTCCACACCCATCCTGTGGTGTCATCGTCCACGGCCATCCTGTGGTGTCATTGTCCACGGCCATCCTGTGGTGTCATCCTCCACACCCATCCTGTGGTGTCATCATCCACGGCCATCCTGTGGTGACATCATCCACGGCCATCCTGTGGTGTCATCCTCCACACCCATCCTGTGATGACATCATCCACAGCCGTCCTGTGGTGACATCATCCACAGCCGTCCTGTGGTGTCATTGTCCACAGCCGTCCTGTGGTGTCATCGTCCACACCCATCCTGTGGTGACATCGTACACAGCCGTCCTGTGGTGTCATCGTTCACGGCCACCCTGTGGTGTCATCGTCCACGGCCATCCTGTGGTGTCATTGTCCACGGCCGTCCTGTGGTGTCATCGTCCACGGCCGTCCTGTGGTGTCATCGTCCACGGCCATCCTGTGGTGTCATCATCCATGGCCATCCTGTGGTGTCATCCTCCACACCCATCCTGTGGTGACATCATCCACAGTCGTCCTGTGGTGACATCATCCACAGCCATCCTGTGGTGTCATTGTCCACAGCCGTCCTGTGGTGTCATCCTCCACACCCATCCTGTGGTGTCATCGTCCATGGCCACCCTGTGGTGTCATCGTCCACGGCCATCCTGTGGTGTCATCGTCCACGGCCATCCTGTGGTGTCATCGTCCATGGCCATCCTGTGGTGTCATCCTCCACGGCCATCCTGTGGTGTCATCCTCCACGGCCATCCTGTGGTGTCATCGTCCACGGCCATCCTGTGGTGTCATCGTCCACGGCCATCCTGTGGTGTCATCCTCCACGGCCATCCTGTGGTGTCATCGTCCACGGCCATCCTGTGGTGTCATCGTCCACGGCCATCCTGCGGTGTCATCGTCCACGGCCATCCTGTGGTGTCATCGTCCACGGCCATCCTGCGGTGTCATCCTCCACACCCATCCTGTGGTGTCATCGTCCATGGCCATCCTGTGGTGTCATCGTCCACACCCATCCTGTGGTGTCATCATCCCCGGCCATCCTGTGGTGTCATCGTCCACGGCCATCCTGCGGTGTCATCGTCCACGGCCATCCTGCGGTGTCATCCTCCACGGCCATCCTGCGGTGTCATCTTCCACTGACATCTTTCAGTGCTATCAAACTCCAGATTCTCAGGGCTTTGCGATTCCCCAGGGACACTGAAGGCTCGCAGCACTAGACACAGTCAGTCACTTTACTGTTGAAAGTATGCAGTGACAGCTGTATAAGGGAGCTTTTGCAAGAGGCCCAGGCAGCTCACCCAAACCAGGCAGCTCAGGATGACTAGCAGAGCAAAAGCCTTACAGGCCTACGAACACAACAGGGCTCAGATGCCTACCAGGAATTTTTTTTTTTTTACTTTGCCATAAACATGGGAAAGGTCAATTCACATGCCAAAGATGAGGCCACACTGTAAAAGGAAAAAGAGATGAGAAGTTAAGGGGAAATTTAGAGTTTTTCTAAAGTGAGAGCCTCTAGTTTGTCGTAGAATTTGGTATTATGACAAATGATGAGTCAGGCTCCCGTCCTGACAAGTTAAATAGTGAAATTTCAACTCATAAACCTTAAAATTCATGTATTTAAGTGATATTCAAAAAACAGCAATGGCTCCTGTGTGTTCCCATGTCATCGGTCTAGAGATTTTGGTAACAATTTTTCATGATTTTTTGAAATTATTTGGCATGGGGAGGAAAAAAACCTCCAAGAGATGAAACTAAGGATCTGAGGTGAGTCAGGACATCTGGAAAGGAGATTTCTGATTGTCGAAGTAAGCATATTGAACAACAAAAACAAATTGAATTGCCCTGGGCTAAACAGAATTGGGGAATTTCAACAATTCATTTCCAAAGAGACTCCTGGAAGTCGAGTGTACGCCTGGCGTCAAACATTTGTAGCTAATTTTACAATGGAAACCTCAAGTCTAATCCACGAGGCATCAGCCCATCACTCTGGCTCCATTTCAACAGGACAGGTGAGGAAGGCACAGCAAACAAGCTGCCTCTGTCCTGACCGCTGGCAGCTGTGGGAACTCTGCTGTCCCCAGAGCTTGTGGCTATTGTGTGTTAGCTTGACCTGCCTGCTAGCATTATTTTACCCGACTTTTTGTCACTCTAATATTTTCTTCCCCATTTTTCACTGGAATATCTCAGTAGCAACTAGTGCGATTCTCGCTTGAGAAGACAAGAGTTGGACAACCAGGTGGGGGTCATGGCAGAGTATCAGAAGGGTCTACAAAGGAAGAATTTCAGCATCCAGCTGAACACTAAACAGACAACAGGCATGTGTGCGTGTCAAAACTACCCAAAGCTGAAGGAACTGCCTCAAGCCTAGAGGAAGTAGCCAGTCCTCTGCTTTTTTTTTTGGGGGGGGGCAGGTGTTGCCTTCACCACCAGAAGAGAAAGCATCTAATTATCTAATTCATGGGATAACAGGCAGAATACTCAAAAGGCTTTTTGCCTTTTTATGGAAGAAAATTAGCCCTAGAGTAACTGCTATTTTGGTACCACATAACAAACTTTAACAGCAAGATCCCTACCCCAATCAAACTATTTCCAAATGACTTAACTATGTCCCAGAAAGCTTAAAAATAGAAGGAATGCAAAAGTGTCCAGCACCAACAAGATAAAAGCCATAATATCAAATAAAAACTAAGACACAAGACAATAAAACCCATAGAAAGATTCTCTCAGTAGCTTAGCTAGAAGGAGACTGAGGAAGATTCCCCACTGTCTCCCAGACATACCAGCTTCAACAGCTGTGCACGCACCTGACGACCTTCACTACAGCAGGTCAACCAGGTTGGAGCATCCGTGCGTAAAGACGCTGAAAAAGAGGTGGGAGGGACGGAGTGTCCCGGCCCCACCCCGGACTCTCTGTCTCATCTTTTCCTCTCCTTTACCCCTCCCAACCCTCCCTCGGAGGAAAGAGAGGGAACAAAGTCCAGACCTTAGGCTTGGCAAAGCCCATGGATTCCTGCCCCTGGCCGGTTCCTGTGAACCAAGCCCAGGGAACTATGTTACTCAAGCTGCTGAAAGTCTTCACCATGCTTTCTCTAAGCATAGGGGGCAGAGCAAGGAGCAAGTTTACCTGCTGGAGAGCGAGGTGGGAAAGTTAATACTGACACTGGCTGACTGGTGAGCCATGGCCTAGCAAGGCTCCCAGCTTCCCCTTCAGCCAGCGATCTTGGGGAACGCACAGGTGGACTGGGGAGAGGGAGGCCTGCGTCCTCTCTCTCTGGCCCTACCGTGTCCCCGTGACCTTGGGTAAGGCACTTACCTTCTCTTTGTTTCCAGTGGTAGAATTGGAGTAGCTGTGAGGAATGGTATCATAAATTCACCTTTTCTGTAACCTCCAGTTCCAGGTTGGTTTCCTAGTCAGGAACCAATTATTTTTTAATTATTTTTTTACGTGTCTGAGTATACTGTCTGGATGTGGGTTTGTGCACCTGTGCCGTGCAATGCCGTGGAGATCAGAAGAGGGTGTCGGATTCCCCTAGAACTGGAGTTAAAGACAGTTAGCTGCCATGTGGGTGCTGGGAATTGAACCCGGGTCCTCTGCAAAAGCAGTCGGTGCTGTTGACCACTGAGCCATCTCTCCAGCCCCAGGAACCAACTTCTTTATGGAGAATCGCCTTTGGGGAGGCAGATAAAACTAATTTCAGAATCAGCCCAGATGTAGGCTTGCTGGTCCAGGTTGTTGATCTGCCCAGCCTATGTGGCCTTCACTACTGAGGATGGCTATGCTGGGTAACTCATCCCTGGACATATAAGGTAGCCAGAGAAAGGCCAGTGTTTTCTTTGAGAGGCACAAGAGCTGTTACAGGGCCCAAGGAAAGGTTTCTAGCTCAAAACCTTGGCATAACAAGCAAGACAGTGTTTATGTGAATTTAAGAAAAACTTAAAAATATTGTTCATTTATTTATAAGCTATTTCTTCCCAACTAAATTCTAAATGCAAAGACAACAGAAAGGAGATCACCTTTGTCCTTTGTGTAGTTTTTCGCCAATAAAGACTTTCTGAGCAACTGTTAAGTAGCGACTTTGCCATTACTGAGGAAATGGGCCCCGCTTTCCCTCCGCAGCGACCCCCACAACACTCTCCCTGGAGCCCTGCTCTGGTTGCTCTGGAGGGAAGCTGAGCCAAGTCTGAGCCTGTGCCTTCTGTAACTACTCCTTCAGGGAATCATCCTAAGCCAGGAAGTCACACACCGCACCAGTGACTACTTGTCAAGAGGCATGAAGGACCAGCTTCTTCACCTTAATTTGGAGGTTCCCTGTGTGGTGACAGATGGATGTCTTCCTGGATCCCGTCCTTCCACAGGTGCTGACCTTTAAAGCACTCCCTAATCAGTATGCTAGTGTTTGTCCAGCCTGTTCCCCGGAGAACTAACCTGTGGCAACTGGTCCACTGGTTTGTCATTTAAAATTTCAGTAAGCAAACATTTATTGAGATTTTAAAAGAAAACTCAGATTGTGGCACATTTCAGTAACTATTCTGGATGAACTTGAAGCATGCCTGCTGCTTTGGGTGGTGTGTTACAAAGACATTATTAGCATGGATTCTTCAGGTAGGCCCAACGTAACCACTAAGGTCTTTCAGACGTGGAGGAGGGTGGGAGAGAAATGTGTCAGAGCAGTATGAGTGAGAGACTTGGGAGGTCCGCTAGTCCACAACCCAGAAGGGGCCATGAGCCAAAGCCTGGGCCAGGGCTGCGTGCTGACTGAACAAGCCTCCAGGCTCCCTGGGCCAGTCTGAAGGAACCAGCCTGCCGTTCCTTGACGTAGGCCCAGTGAGCTCCATTGGATTTTAACTTTTAGAATCTGCTTTAAGCAGCACATTTGTGGAATGTTTTTGCAGCACTCATAGGAACTTGTAGAGATATTATAGGTTTTGTCTTTAGAAGCTAGATTAGGTACTTTTGTTAACTCTTTCATGCCTTTATTAAGTGGTCTTTGTTCTAACAGTGAGAAGTACTTGGAATTTTTATTTTGTACACATGCATGTGTGTGGGCACACATCACAGCATATGTGCAGAGATCAGAGGACAACTTGTGGGAACTGGTTCACTCCTTCCACCATGTGGATCCCAGAAATTAAACTCAGGTCAGGCTTGGCTGAAAGTGCTTTTACCCAGTGAGCCATCTGACCATCCCTAGAAGTAGTTTAATGTCCTCATCTACTAATTATGGCATCTGAGATTCTTTTGGTTAAGCTTTTTTTTTTTTTTTATCTTTTTGAGACAGGGTCTCCCTGTAGCCCCAGCTGTCCTGGAACTCACTCTGTAGACTTAAATAATTTTTTTTTTTTTAAAGACAGTTCTCAGCCGCCATGTGGGTGCTGGGGATCAAACCTGGGTCCTCTGCAAGAGCAGTTGGTGCTCTTAACCACTAGGCCATCTCTCCAGCCCTAAGCTTAAATAATTTTAATCCTTATTATGTGACACATTCTTCTGTTGATTTAGATTTCTGGCCTTTACCTTGCAGCTATTCATTTCAGTTTCATTTATAGTGTAATGGGTTTGGACTTATGCCTGGCTATTCCACCAGTCTTTTGAGTTGGAAGTCTGTTGCTGATTACTAAAGTAAGTGGTTGTATGAATATACTCTGAATAATTTCATTTATCTCATCTGCTTCTAGGCAAGATCAGATTAATAAATACTTTTTGATTTATGTATATGGCTGTTCTGTCTGCATGTTTGTAAGTGCACTTGTGTTGTGCAATGTCTGAAGAGGCCAGAAGAGGGTACTGGATGACTCGGAACTAGAGTTACAGTTGTTAGCCTCCACATGGGTGCTGGGAACTGAGCCCAGGTCTCCTAGAAGAGCAGCTAGGGCTCTGAACTGATGAACCATCTTTCTGTAGTCCCAAAATCAGATGTTAAAATGTCCTGTCAGTGCTTCAGATAATTTCATACTCAGTAATTATTGAGTGCAGGACTGCTGTACTCAAGAAGTTTTTTAATATATGTTTTCAAATTTTCTGCTTGTTTTGCATACATTTTTAAAACCTCAAGTAGATGTTCCATTACACTTGATATAAAAGCTATTCCAGATTATGATTGGTACTATCAAAGTTCAGTGCCTGGATTCCTAGTGTCTGATTTAAAGTGAATTAATAATGAATGCATAATTACCATTCTTGCTGGTGCAATGCACAGGAAGCTTAAACCAGGATTGTCATATTTTTACTTACTATTGAAAACTTTAAGGGAAGAATGTTTTCTATTTGCCCATTGCAAATCATGTTATTTACCCTGACAAGATTTAAATGATAGATTTTACTGATAATACACATAGGTGTGCCACAGGGATAAGAGACATTACAGCATTTTAAAAATCTCTACCTAGAGCCGGGCGTTGTGGCGCACGCCTTTAATCCTAGCACACTTGGGAGGCGAGAAGCAGGCGGATCTTTGTGAGTTCAAGGCCAGCCTGGTCTACAGAGTGAGTTCCAGGACAGCTTGGGATACAAGGGAGTAACCGCTTCTCGAAAGACCAAAAAAAAAAAAAAAAAAAAAAAAAAAAAAAATCTCTACCTAAAATCTAGAGACCATGTGGGAAACAGTGACCAGAGAACACAGCTTCAAAACTAAAATATGAGTGGGAGATTCCTAAGCAACACTCATGCATGACGACAAGACCTTCCACCAGCTTCAAGTGTCACGTATGTGTCAAGTATTTCAGATAGGGCTTTCCCTATTTCCAAAGTACTTTCTCACTTGCTGAACAACAGAAGAATAATCCATGTTATTTCTGAAATGGTTTACTAGTTTAATCAGTATACAGTATATGAAGTAGTACAGAATTTAAAAATGAGTGATTCTGACAGGTCCCACTGTTAGGGCATTGTCATGGAGAAGGAAATAGCTGGCTCTTTTCTTTTTACAGTTATCCAAGTTCCAAGTAGATTATCCTGTTAAGGTTCTTCTGTGTTATTTTTGTCCAAGTTGTGACAGCTAAAATAGAACAAAAAATGCACTTGATTTTAAAATTTTCATTTTTTAAATTACAAAACCTTTTTGAATTCAAACATTTTTAAATACCTTAAGAAATTTACCTTCTACCTTGCAAAATTTAGGTTTCCTATTTACTATAACCCTAGAACAATTAAAAATTCAATTAAAAAAACTTAACTCAGCTGGGCATGGTGGCACATGCCTTTAATCCCAGCACTCGGGAGGCAGAGGCAGAGGCAGAAGGATTTCTGTGAGTTCAAGGCCAGCCTGGTCTACATAGTGAGTTCCAGGACAGCTGGGGCTACAGGGGGACCCTGTCTCAAAAAGATTAAAAAAAAAGTTTACAAATAATAAATATAGAGGATATAGAAATTAATATTAAAATCAGTATGAAAATACAGAGCAACGTTGAAAGCAATTTCACTGCAGTTCTCCACATAATTTTGTATTCCTAAAAGGCAGAAAGAAACATTTCAATTCTGGAAGGCTCAGTAAAGTCCTATTGGACCAAGTCTCAAGGAGGTAACTATTAGGGCAACAAAAACGACTTAAAAGTGAACTGTGTGTGGGGCTGGAGAGATGGCCTAGCGGTTAAGAGCGCCGACCGCTCTTACAGAGGACCCGGGTTCGATCCCCAGCACCCACATGGCGGCTGAGAACCGTCTGAAGCTCCAATTCCAGGAGAAATCCAGTTCCAGGGGAATCCGAGACCCTCTTCTGAACTCCGCGGCGTTGCACGACACGGGTGCACAGACCTGCATGCAGACAGTACATTCATACACATACAGAAATAAATAAAAAAAATTAAAAAAAAAAACTGTGTGTGTGTGTGTGTGTGTGTGTGTGTGTAATTCTATGTACACTTTTCCTAAACCTACCATGAAACACTAAACTTCTTATGAATGGGAGAGACTGATCTGAGCTACCACCTGAGAAGCAAGTTTGCGTTTCACCAACACCTGACTCATGAAGCCCTAAATGTACACTCTTTAGAGAAATGGAACTCATTCACCAAAACATAACATGCACAATGCTGAGATGCGAGATAAACTCAGTCTATACAAAAAGCAGGAAAGGGGTTAGAGATGGCTCAGCATTTAAGAGCTCCAGCTGCTCTTGCAGGGGACCAGGGTTCGATTTCTAGCACCAACACTGCAGCTAACAACCATCCTGTAACTCCAGTTCCAGGGGAATCCAGCACCCTCTTCTGACTCCATGACACGGGTACACTTACACACATGCAGGCAATACATTCATACACATAAGATAAAAATAAGATATTTAAAAAAAAACCAAAGAGCAGGAAAATACAATGCATTCTGTAGAGGAAAGATAGTCAATGGAGAAAGGTATGGAGGTAAGCCATGTATTTCAATAAACAAACTGGGATTTATTTTATTATTTATTTATTTATTTATTTTGGTCTTTTTGAGACAGGGTCTCCCTGTAGCCCCAGCTGGCCTGGAACTCACTCTGTAGACCAGGCTGGCCTCTGCCTCCCAAGTGCTAGGATTAAAGGTGTGCGCCACCACAAAAAGGGTTCTTTTTAAAATTTATTTATTATTTTTATGTGTATGAATGTACTGTCTACATGTAGGTTGGCGCACCCGTGTTATGTAATACCGAGGAAGTCAGAAGAGGGCGTCGGATTCCCCTGAAACTAGAGTTAAAGACGGTTCTTAGCTGCCATGTGGGTGCTGGGAATCGAACCTGGGTCCTCTGCAAGAGCTGTCGGCGCTCTTAACCGCTAGGCCATCCCTCCAGCCCCCATGGCTACATATTTGAATATTGACCCACAGAAAAAGTTAAGTAAAAATAGAGCATTGAAAGATTAAAAGTAGGGCTAATGAATGGAGCAGTTGGTCAAGTATCTGTAGTGCAGACACGAGGACGTGAGTTCAGAACCCCAGCACCTTCACAGAAGCTGAGTGTGGCAGCATGTATCTAAATCCTCAGCACTAGGCGGGCAGAGACAGATCTCTAGGGCTCACCTGCCAGCCAGTCTAGCCAAATCAGTGAGCTCTAGAGTACACGAAAGGCCAGGTCTCAAAAAACAAGGTGGAGAGTGACTGAGGGACATACCAGATGTTGACCTCCACACACAAACTTACCACAAAGTAAAGCTTTTATACAGTATTTTACACAATAATTTTATACAGTTGCCTGCCTGCATATGTACAGGACTGAAAGGGTCACACCTGTATGGGGCACCCACCAGGAATGGAGCATAGGCCTGGAAGCCAGTGGGCCCAACAAGCTCAGGACAATACTATACATTACTGTGGACTTTCACTCAATAGTTGGGCTATACTTATTTTAAAAACTTCCAGCCATTAGCAAGTGCCATGTACTCTGGATCCTTGTACTGCTACATTTTTCTGTGATTGGTGGTACAGTAGGTCTGTTCACACCAGCATCACCACAAACATGAGTAACATGCTGCATTACAATAGTCTGATTACTAAGTAATCGGAATTTTCCATCAACTCTGGGAACCACTGCTGTATATGGTCCACTTGTAGACATTACTATGTGGTCAATGAACATGTAAACAGAGTCCCCAAAGAAGAAAGTAAACTGGGCACAAAAGTACTTAAAGAAATAATAGCTGAAAATTCGCTAAATTTGGTGCAAACACAAACTTACCCATTTAGAAGCTTAGTGTTCTCCAAGCAATTAAATCATCAGCTGGGGTGTAGCACTGCAGTAGAATACTTGACTAGCATGGGAGAAGCTCTGCCTGCCCCCCAAAACCCCTAAAAACCAGGGGCTGGAGAGATGGCTCAGCAGTTAGAAGCACTGACTGCTCTTGCAGAGGACCCAGGTTCGATTCCCAGCACCCATATCTCAGCTAAAAATGGTCTTTAAGCTGGGCGTGGTGGTGTACGCCTTTAATCTCAGCACTCAGGAGGCAGAGGCAGAGACAGAGGCAGGCGGATCTCTGTGAGTTCAAGGCCAGCCTGGTCTACAGAGTGAGTTCCAGGGCAGCTGGGGCTATAGGGAGACCCTGTCTCAAAAAAAAAAAAAAACCAAACCAAAACAAAAACCCAAAACAAAATGAAACAAACAAAAAAAAACACCCCCCAAAACCAAATCAAAAAACAAAACAAAACAAACAAAAAGCTAAAAACCAAATCAAAACCTGGTAAATACTAAAAGTCACACATTGATACACCACAATCTTGAAGAAAGCTTGAAGGCACCCAGAGAGAAAGAGGGCATCACATAAAGTCACAGTGACATTGAGAGCCACTAGCTTCCCAGCAGAAAGACAGCAGCCAAAGATGTGTGGACCCACAAGTGTACAGAACAAAGATAACACCTAAGAATAAAGGTGAAAGAACTTAAGATAGAACTGGAATCTACTGAAAGAAAAGCATGGAAAACTCAGACACATGACTTTCTGAGACCAAAGTGATGACAATCTCCCCACTGCGTCCCGATCTCTCCACTAAGTCTAGTTCAGTCCTCCCGCTCCAGGGCCCACATCCCCTCCCCCTAGCTTGTTCCACCCTCCCCATGCTGCCCCATACCTGCCTTGGCCCTAGGCCCCCTCGTGATTATTCTGCCTAAGACCTCCAGACTACCCTGCTAAGACCTCCAGACTACCCTGCTAAGAAATGGCAAAAACCTAAATGTCCCTCAACTGATGAATGGATAATGAAAACGTGGTACATTTACATAATAGAGTTCTACTTAGCAGGAAAGACAGACAAAATCATGAAATTTGCATGTAAATGGCTGGAACTAGAAATGGTTATACTAAGTGAAGTAACAGATGCAGAAGAACAAGTGATTGACCAAAATGTAGAGAAGAGTGAGTGTCCTTGGACAGGACTCCTATATTAAACCTTACCTACCCAGGACTCGGACTATTGTGGAAGAGGAGACAGAAAGATTGTAAGAGGCAGGGGTTGTGCATGGCCATAAGGAAACAGTCTTCAGGCCTCTGGGAACTGCTCATATGAACTGGCGGCAATGGTGACAGCATGCACAAGACCCATGCAGACTCAAACCAGACCAAAAAACCCAGCACGGAAGTGGGGAGATAGGCCCCAGGCCCCAACCTCAGCTGTGGGACTGTTGGCAATGATTACTCCTGGCTGAGAGAAAGCTGGTCTTCTTTAAGGGAGTGACGCTAGATAGGGTGAGGAGGCTCCAGTGGACGGACTCACAGCGAGGGGCACTGGGGGGGGGGGAGACAAACGACTCCATAGGCCTTAACATGTAAGGCAGAACTCGTGAAATCCACGGGAAAGCTATGTGGAGGGTGCAGATAGGGAAGATGCATGAAATGCACAAAATCATTAAAAAATATATAGTGAAAAAAATGATGACATCTGCCTCTTGTCTTGTGGGGTTACTGATGTAAAATATACAACCATAGCTCAGAGCTGAGAACCGTCTAGAGTTATACATATTGTGATCTTCAGAGCAACTGCTGAAGCTCCTAAATAATCCAAAGAAGACATGGAAGACAATAGCACAGAAAACTAAGATAAAAGCAATAGGAAGCTGGGCTTGGTGGCGCACACCTTTAATCCTAGGACTCGGGAGGCAGAGGCAGCGGATCTTTGTGAGTTTAAGGCCACCCTGGTCTACAGAGTGAGTTCCAGGACAGCTGGGGCTACAGGGAGACCCTGTCTTGAAAAGACAAAAAAAAAAAAAAAAAGCAGTAATAAAACAGTAGACATAATTTAATTTATGTCAGTAATTACATTGGGAGTAACAGACCAAAGAGTCCAATCAAAAGGCAGGGACTCCTAAAAAAATCCAATTATCAAAAAAACCCAATTATCTGCTGCTATAAACACTTTACTAATTATAATAATAGCAGACTTAAGACAAAAGATCATTATCAGATATGCCCAGGGAACTGTACAAAGATAAAGTCAAGAGTTTTAGGGAGACCCTTAATCATCAACACGTACATAGCTAATACTACTACAATACAGAATGTGCTGGGGAGTGGGTCAGTTTGTATGGTACCTGCCCAGCAGGCACAAAGCCCTGGGTCAGTTCATGTGGCACCTGCCCAGCAGGCACAAAGCCCTGGGTCAGTTCATGTGGCACCTGCCCAGCAGGCACAAAGCCCTGGGTCAGTTCATATGGCACCTGCCCAGCAGGCACAAAGCCCTGGGTCAGTTCATATGCACCTGCCTAGCAGGCACAAAGCCCTGGGTTTGATCCCCAGCACAGCGTAAAACTGCATGGTGGTAAGAGCTTGTCACCTCAGCACCTGGGAGGCAGAGGCAGGAGGATCAGAAGTTCAAGGTCATTCTTTGCTATACAGTGAGTTGGAAGGCAGACTGGGCTACCTGAGACTCTGTCTGAGAAACAAAATATTGTGCTGGTGAGATGGTTCAGCAGTTAAGAGCACTGACTGCTCTTGCAGAAAACCTGGGCTGGGTTTGGTTCCCGGCACTCACATGGTGACTTACAACTGTCTATAATGCTAGTTCCAGGGGATCCGACAACCTCCTTTGGCCTCTGTATGTAGTACACTTACTATGTACATGTAGGCAAAACACTCCAAACAACAAAACCCCAAATATCCCTCAAATGCAGCAAGTGACAGAGCTAAGTGGGGAAAGAGAATTCAATAATCCTAGCTAACTTTGTTTTTGGAAGATGGTCTTATCACAGTGTAGCCCAAGCTGATTTCAAAGTGGTATCCTCCTGCCTCCAGAGGGTTATATTGCAAGCTGTGCCTCTTTACCACAGTCCTAGTTAGAAATTTTAATCCTGAGTCACCATGATAGACCCCATTCAAAAGGAAAAACCAGACAAACTAAAAGATTTAGAATCTGAGCACTGCAACCCATTAATTACCTTGACTGAACTCACACTTACAAAACTCCATTACTGTAAAAGTATACTTTTTAAGTAAACATGGAAAATTTACCAATACAGACTACATATTGGTGCATAAAAAGAATTAAAACACATTTAATACAGTCTATGTATAGTCAAGCAATGAAAATTAGGTTATTGAAAACCCTGGAACAGACCTACAATAATACATGGTTACAGAGTAAGTCACAGGGTAAAGAGCAAATATTTGAAACTCGATGAAAACACAGCAGAGACAAAATTGTTTGATGAAGCTGATGGAGGGTCTATCAGGAATTTAAACTTTATAGCTGTAAATACTTAGAGAGGAACTAAAGTTAACAAGTTTCCAGTTTAAGAAGCTAGGAAAAGGAAAAGTAGTTAATTAGAATAAAAGACACATAATGAGCACACAATTGAGGAAGGTAAGACGACATCTGGGGACCGAGGAGATGGCTCACTGGTTAAAGGCACCGACTGCTCTTCCAGAGGACCTGGGTTTGGTTCTCAGCACCTACACGGAGGTTCACACCCATCTGTAACTCCAATTTCAGGGGACCTGATGCGCTTTTCTAGCTCTCTGGATATTAGGCACACATGTGGTACACACAGATAGACGCATGCAAAACATGCATACAAATAAAATAAATAAATATTACCAAAAAAGACAACACCTAGTTCATTAAAAAGATAAACAAAATTGAGGTGCCCCTGATCAGCCTAACCAAGAAAAAATTTCAATGACACGGTTGCTTTTTCCTATTTGAGGGAGAAACTAATTCATAACTGAAAAATAACAAGACAGCATTTGGCAGGGATTCCCTGGGAAGGAGATAAGGGAGCATTGTTCTCTGTGATGGAAAACTTGTCTAGTGTAGTAGGAGTTTGGGATACTCAGGGTAAACATCTGGCAAAACTCAAGAATGTACACTTAAGAGTTGTATATGTCATTGCTGTAAACTGACCTCTAAGACAGAGGGGAAAGATAAATAACAAATGATATTGGCATTGATAGCAATCATATATTCTGAAATTTAAAGCAATTTAGAATAAAAACTTAGAGAAAAGGACAGGCATCTTTATGAAGCAAGTCCAGGAACGCCCACTGCCAAGTCCCAACTTTTCTGCTTGAAGTTTTAACCTTAGTGGTTAAAAATGTGAGAAGCACAAAGAACAAAATACACTGATTACATGTGTGAAATTCTCAAAAATAAATAAAAATATATGGAAACAAACAAAACCAATGAGCTGCAACCCCCTCCCGCTGACCCTCAGGGCTGTCCCCAAACTTGGTGCCTTTCTTTGAGTAGGTGAAGCTCTTTGAGAAGGTGAAGCCTGTGTTCTCAAGTGTGCCTTATCTCTTAGCCTCTGTTTTGCCTAACTCTGGAATTTGAGCCTATATTAACATACCTTTAAAAAACATCTGCAAGTCTGCTTCATAAATTGGCTAATCTTAACACTTTTCAGCATCAAAACCATGAATTTTGTTTTGGCTTAAGTTGAAGTCCCTAAAATCCTATGAGACCTCCTCAGGCTGCTAAGGGTGACAGGGGTGATTGCTGGGCTTCCCCTTCCTGTACCTCTAGGCACTGAAAAGGAGACATTATTGGTCAGGCCACTGATCATCCCAATTAAAAAAGAAACCTGGCTGGGCGTCCTGGCACACGCCTTTAATCCTAGAACTTGGGAGGCAGAGGCAGGCGAATCTTTGTGAGTTCAAGGCCAGCCTGGTCTACAGAGTGAGTTCCAGGACAGCTGGGGCTACAGGGAGACCCTGTCTCGAAAAGAGCAAAAAACAAACAAAAAACCCTAAGATCAATACAATATTTCAGGTGAGTAAATGATATTTTTCAAAAGAGAGAGTGTTGTGTTAAGAGAAACAAACTAAAAAGGCATACCTTACCTGTTTTATAAACTGTGCGGCGTTAAAAAGCTCACTGCAGCCATATAAAATGTGCTTGCCTTGCTTCACCTGTAAAAATCAGACACAGAGCTCAGATTGAGGATCAAGAAATATTTTATTTTTTATTTTTTTGTCTTTTCGAGACAGGGTCTCCCTGTAGCCCCAGCTGTCCTGGAATTCACTCTGTAGACCAGGCTGGCCTTGAACTCACAAAGATCCGCCTGCCTCTGCTTCCCAAATGCTAGGATTAAAGGCGTGCACCACCATGCCTGGCTTATATTTTATTTTTTATTTTTTTGAAATAATTTAGATAGTCTCCTGAAAAGACTTCCTGCTGAGCTTTGCTGGGGGAGGTTATTCTTGAAGGTCCTTTGTTGGGAATGGTGGTAGATTTTAGTGTGAATGTGCCCTAAAGTTACATGGAATAAAGAGGAATAAAGTAGTGAAATGGGCAAACGAATGCTTTTGTCTTCAAAAAGTAGTCTATTATGGCACACTGATATTGTACTATTATACTAAAAATAAAAGGAATCTGATGAGCGCCGTCTTCCCAAGACCAATGGCTATCTATAAAATCACAGACTGTTATCTCAGTGTATGATCTGAGCTGTGTGTTGGAAGGAGGATGAGATGCGGGAGCACAAACACGGACCGTCCTTTCAGTACATGTGGGGTTGTAACGGTAGTTATGTTAACACAGTCTATTCTACTTTACAACCCTGAATTTCACTTCAGAATCTGACAATGTCAGGATACAAACACAAAAGTTCTCTATGAGGGAATTTAGGGTAGTCTGTTCCTGAGCCCATATAGGATACACACACAAAAGCCATTAGTAAAGGTCAAGGTTATGGCATAGGCTGAGGGGCAAAGAAAGCAGAGGGCAATATTAGAGGGGTCTAAATCTTCTAAGACAGATAATGTCCCAACATTATTTCAGGAGTACAGGATACATTTCCTTTCCAATGGTGAACGATTGAGGCATGTTTTGGACACACTAGTTACACACCGTCCACCTTGACAGTCTCTACTAAACAACACTAGCACACTAGTGCAGGCTGTCCCCTGATCTATTTTGGTCCCTAGCACAGAACTAGATTCACTTCAGTCAGGTTTGGACAAATGTCAGCGTGATGGTGGTAGGTACTCCTGCGATAAGCACAGGGCGGCAGTGGCCAGCTGAGGCTAACCTACTACTCATACAGTACCCTTCCTCTTCTTCCAGCTTGGTCTTAAATTATTCAGCAGCATGTTTCGGCATTTTTATAACATTTACATAACAGAAAAATGACTATCAAAATAATAATCATTGGCATTTAATGAATCACTGGCACAATTTAAAAGAAACAGCTTATCAGATACTCTAGTGCAAACCTGTTTTATGCCTGCACATGTGTGTGTATGCATTAAAAACAAAACCAAAAAGAACAAAACCTCTTCCTTGTGCAAGACTGGGGCCCCTCTGACTCAGACTCTGACATGATTCTAACATATACAGTGGTGGTACATTATTTGATTATGAAACATATCCTGTCCAACCAAGAGAGGATCCTGGAAGTGTGCTTATCAGTGTTAGAACCCGGCGACATCTGCTGGTGCTTTTCCCTGTTCTACTGTAATCTCTGCTTCACCAGGCATTGACCTTAAGTAATATGAGGACATGAAGAATGATCAAGTATATCTTAACGATAAATTAATGAAAGATTACATCATTTTATTAAAACACTTGCCAATTCTTTTGCCCCTGGATTAAATTTTTTGTTCTGCTTTCAAATTGGGCAGAAACTCCACACACAAAATGCTCATTTCAATCTGAAAAATTCCCTTTTCTGCTATTTTGCTTTACATGATTCTAGTTCATTTTCTGTCACTTCCTGCTTGGAGTAGGAGTCTGTTTCTGATTTGCTACCTTGAAAGCATTTCAAAAGTATGTTGCTGATTTAAGTTAACAGAATTGAAGTAAAGTGAGTATTATACAGATAGAGAAATTTTAGAAATCATTTCAATGGAGAAAAGCTTCTTTGGAAGAGGTGGTGGGGTCTCTAAATATTTAAAATATATTAAGATAGCTGCCAAATACTCTGTATCAATAAGCTATAGTATTTCCTAGGTCAAGGACAACTACAGTAACAAGATGAATATGATGGGAAAACAGACACTGGGAGTTCTCTCCATACACAGGATTGTAATTTTTATTATTTTGAAAAAGATGAAGCCTTGCCATATGGCCCAGGTGGGCCCCGAACTCATGGGGTCAAGTGATCCTCCTGCCTCAGCCCCCCATTAGGCCAGGGCTACAAGCATATGCCATGTGTCTAGCTTACATTCAGGATTTAAAAAAACAAAAACAAAAACAAAGCCGGGTGTGGTGTTGCACACCTTTAATCCCAGCACTCAGGAGGCAGAGGCAGGAGGATCTCTGTGAGTTCAAGGCCAGCCTGTTCTACATAGAGTTCCAGGACAGCTGGGGCTACAAGGAGACCGTCTCAAAAAGACCAAAAAAACAAAACAAAACAACCCTCTGAGAAAAGTAGTTAAGGCCAGGATAGGTTCTAGAGAATGCAAACATTGCAACGATATAAAACTGTGGCGCCATCAAATGAGAGAATGCAATAGCTGAACTGTACCTTTACGTAGTCAACAAGATTCTGATATTCAATATAATTGCCTCCTCCTACTACAAAAACAATTGCCTAAAAATGCAAATGGGGAAAAATGAGTTGAAAAAATAGTTAAAACCATTTTAATTTTCAAGAAACCTGGTTTTTAGTTTGGATCCTATTCTATAACTGAAGTACAAACACTAGCTAACTAAGGGCTATAATCCAAGCACCTGGTGCTATTAAAGTCTGTAGATTTACTGTCTATTGAATGGCAATTTTTTTTCAGAAATAACTTACAGGAAAATAATTGTATTATTCAACTAAGTAATAGCAAAGGCAAAGATATTTTTCTAAAAGAATAATTCTAGAATTTTAGATATTTATGGTAAGCAGGAACATTAGAAAACCTGGAATACAATTTCAACATATGTCATTTACTTACAATGAGAAGTATTGTATTCAAAAGTATAATCATATTATCTCCACTAATGATTAGAATAATTTTAGAAACTCCACAAACAAAATATTCATTTCATTCTGAAAGATTCCCTTTTCTGCTATTTTGCCATTCTTTTTTAAAGTTAAAATATATTATTTTTATTTTATGTGTGTGTTTTGCCTGCATGTATGTAAGTGCTCCATGTGTGCGCAGTGCCTGCAGAGGCCAGAAGTGGGTGTCAGATCCCCTGGAACTGGAGTTAGCAGCAGTTGTTAGTTGCCATTTGGGTGCTGGGAATGGAACCTGGGTCCTCTGCAAGAGCAGCAGGTGCTCTTGGTAACCACTGAGCTATTTCTCTGGACCCTATTTTTCCATTTTTAAGTTTAAATTAAGTACATATGGCCTTATAAAGTACAGTATTATAGTTGTTGAGGATTTTAAAAAGTGGGTGTCTAGAACTGAATATGTCAATTGCCATTCATAATAAAGCTATTTTATGAGAAATATATTCCTCTTCAAGGCTTTGGATTACCTTATCTTTCTAGGAGCAAAGAATTTTTATATGAACTTACCTCTTGGAATGGATTTTTGTTCCTAGGAACTGAGCTGCAATAAAGAGAAATTGCACTGAACATTTTTCCTTGGCTTTTATTATAGTAAAATGGGAATAGGAAATGCTCACATACACTGTGAGCACTACTAGTAGGTATTACAGGTCTACCTTCTCAGGAAGCTGTGAAGGAAGAAGCTAGAAGAGGCAGCTATCTCCATGTCTAACAGGGAACAGGACAACCTCCTGGTCTTGACATCAAACTACAGATGACTGAGCAATAAATAGCTCCCTTGGGGGATGGAGTATGAGTACAGGAGATGCAGTAAAGCAGGTATTTTATGTGATACAACTTTTTTTTTTTTTTACCACATTCAAACAATTACATAGCTTGTGGGTATTTCCATTTGCAGAAAAACAGAATAAATATTTATCAGGAATGATTGAGAAATGGGAGGAGAGATCTGTTCTTTTGTACAGCTTGTTATTTATTACACACCATGTATTTTTAAAACATTTCATCAGTATCCAAGAGATCTTTAATACGGACATTTTCCCAAGTTTCCATGTGTCAGAGTTATATTTGAATGCTAAATAAACTAGGCTGCACAGTGTGATTTATAATTTAGATGTTTTCAGAGATGGATTATTCAGGGGCTGATCATAGCTCCGCCACATTTTCTCACTTCTATGGCCTGCTAAAATATTACAAAACATTCCCTAGAAAAGGCTAGACGTTCACCTGATCAAAATGTCTCTTCAGTGTTTAACTCTAGAGCTTTAGCTTCTTCTGAGAGTAGACAGGAGATGAAGAGAGTTGAGCTTTAAATAGCCTAGCATCACTCATTATTAATCACCAAGATATGTGACCGGACAGCTCAGGAGAAGGCTCTGTGAAAACAACTCTGAGCTCGTTTGCCTCGCTAACACTCCTCATCAGCATGCAGATGCTGCGGCAAACCCTCAGCTCCTATGTGTACTTGTTGGCTAAGTGCAAGGAAGAATTACAAACACAGTACTGAATCCTCTGTTTTGAAGCAAAGAACCAGTGGAACTTAGCCTGTGTAAACCACAGCTCTCTAATTTCAACATTTCTACCACTCGTAAAAGAAGCCCCTGGCGCACTGGTGTCAGTCCTCATCCCTGCCTACAGTTCTCTCTTATTCTCTCTTACAGTGATAACTATCAGCAGCTTCTTATGTTATAGCATTTCTGGTAAGTTAAAAAAAAAAGACCGCTTTAAATTACCAAACAATTGAACAATGCAGCAGCTAGATTACCTGTACTGACTGTCTACAAAGATGCAAAAGTTGGAGGGCAGACACAAAGTTCTGAAGAGCTCACCATCAGGCACAAGCAAGAAACTAGATCACCCAAGTCTCAGTGTCAGAGACATAAAGCTACTTCCTTCCAGTTCTGCTGTCCTTCACTATCTTCTAGGCCATTTTTCATATCACCATGAATTAATTCTTGAAAAGCAATATCCAAGGTAAATGACCATGCATGTTTTCATAAATACAGAAATTACATAGAGAATTTTTTCACTGCCATAAAAGGGTCTTGAGAATGGTTGTCAGGGACATAAAACAACCAAGCAGTCAACTTTTCTAATTTAGAGCTTCTTTCTTTTCATTTGGTCCAATAATAATATTCATTTAGAAGCATGTTCTCCAAAATTTCCTCCCTCAAGCTTAGTTTGTAATACCACCATTTCATAAATAGTAAACAGTAAAATGTATTTCTGTGTGTACACTAAGAAGAAAAAATAAGATATTACATATAATTTCTAGTGATAATCTCTGAATAATGAGGTTAGAATATATACTATGCTCTTACTGGTTCCCAGAGTTTAGATTTCCATAATAAGAAGTGCTGATTTATAATGTAACATTATTCTCATTTGTGGGGGGAACCCCACAGCAAACAACATCAGACAAAAATTGCTTACCTATCATTGCCCCTCAGCATTTTGGGATCAAAGTATCTATAGTCATCGGTTTCCTATTACCAAAAAAAAAAAAAACACACACAAAACATTTTACCATGAGTCCAGAATCTCTGTTTTGAAGGTTGCAGTTTGGCATACTATATCTTATTTTAATGAACCTACCAATTTTGTTTTTTTTTGTTTTTTTTTAATTAATTTTATTTATTTTTGTATGTGTATGAATGTACTGTCTGCATGCAAGCTTGTGCACCCGTGTCGTGCAACGCAGAGGGTCTCGGATTCCCCTGGAACTGGAGTTCTCCTGGAATTGGAGCTTCAGACGGTTCTCAGCCGCCATGTGGGTGCTGGGGATCGAACCCGGGTCCTCTGTAAGAGTGGTCGGCGCTCTTAACCGCTAGGCCATCTCTCCAGCCCCGAACCTATCAATTTTGTAGTATATATAACAGCCACTCCCAACACTTAGTGAGAAGTTAGTATGTTCTAGTTAATAAGCTTTACAAGCACTTGACATGAAAATACTCAAGCCCCGGGCTGTCAGGTAGTCACTATTATTATCCCCATTTTTTTTTTTTTTTTTGTATTTTTGAGACAGGGTCTCCCTGTAGCCCCAGATGGCCTGGAACTCACTCTGTAAACCAGGCTGGCCTTGAATTCACAGAGATGTGCCTGTCTCTGCATCCTGAGTGTGGGGATTAAAGGCATGCGCCACCACACCCAGTATTATCCCCAATAAGATGGGCAAATTAGGATAAGAGACTATGTGACTTTGCTAATGTCACTTATTTAGTAATAAAGATAGGAACTGAAGGACTTGAACGCATCCAGGCATCTAACTTTAATGCCCAAGGTTTTCTGTTTATAATTTTGTCTTTATATGTCCGTAACTTTACAGAACATATAAAATACAATATAATAGGTTCAGTCTTTTTTTCTATTTATTATTATTATTTTTTTATGTGTATGAGTGTACTGTCTGCATGTAGGTTGGTGCACCCGTGTCATGCAATGCAGCAGAGGTCAGAAGAGGGCGTCGGACTGCCCTGGAACTGGAGTTATGAGCAGCTATTGGCATCCATGAGGGAACCAAACCTGGGTCCTTTGCCATTTCTGTAGCTCTGGTTCAGTCTTTTTAGATGCATTTCAGAATTTAGAATTTAAAAAGTTAGAACACTGGACATCTGCTCTATATAACGTGGACAACATCTCACCATCCAGTGCATCAGTATTTCTACAGCTAAGTATATGAATATTAACACAAAATAAAAATGGAAAAGAGCATCAATTTGAGTCCAGATGAGATTTGCGACAAAGTGAGTTATAAACAATATTTCAATTTTCCAAACATTTTTGATTTTATAAATTGTAAATTAATGATTGTGAGACTTTATACTAAATTAGAAACATTGATATTTTAAAAAATTAGAAAGTGCTGCTCCACTATTTAATGATATAATTATTTCCTAATCTCTGTCTTCTTCTCTTTCAATAGCAGAACCAAACAATAGCATCCCCCTCCAAAAAAAAAAAAAAGGACAAAAAAACCCCAAACCCAAACCAAACCAAACCAAAGCAAACTCTAAAAACTCACTGACTTCTACGAGCTCCTGGGACCTGCTCATATGAAGCCACCGCACTGGTGTCAGCATGCACAAGACCCAGGCAAGCTCAGCCAGACAAAGTCGCAGCACGGAACCGTGGACACGGGCAGCAGTACACACAATCTTAGCTGAGAAACACTGGCAGGTGGTTACGGTTGGGTGAGGGAGAACTGGCTTTCATTAAGGGAGGGGCTCCGTATGGGCTGACTAGGGCTCAGTGGACGAACTGGCACCGAGTAATGGTCAAGGAGATAAATTTGGCACAGTAGGTCCTAACACAAATGACAGAATGTATGAACTCTGGGGTGTGTGTGTGTGTGTGTGTGTGTGTGTGTGTGTGTGTGTAGGAGCATATCAATGGTGATTAGGACTGATTGAGATGCTATGTATGAAATACTCAAAAATTCAATTAAAAAAAATTTACCAGCCCCCCACCCCCCCAAAACAACAACAACAACAACAAAACCCTGACTTTTTCTGGGCTGTGGTTGCCCCAGCATAATCTGATAAATGGCAAAAATATACTCATGTTCACAAGTCCTGGACCCAAAGTCAGTATTTGGAATCAACAGTGAACCCAGATGCATTGTCAGAATCCTTCAACTCTTCTGAGAAACCCCTACCAGCTAGACTTTGCAAGGCAAAATGAAGCCTGATTTCTGCCTTAATCTCAACAAATTCAACTGACACAAAGGAGAGCACTTAGTAAGTATAATTGATAAAGAATACATTTATGTTTGCAGGATAGCGCTGTAGATAAGGCATCTGCCACCACATCTGATACCCAGGATCAACATGGTAGAAGGACAGATGGAATTTCCACAAGTTGTCCTATGTACACTGTGCACACACGTATGTGCGGGCACAGCAAATAAGTAAAATGTAATAAGAATGCATCTAAAATGGGTTACTGCCATTTTTATGTTTGTTTGTTTTGTTGACAGACTTTCATGTAGCCCAGGCTGGCCTCCCGACTATGTTGCTAAGGAAGACCTTCAACTCTGAATCCTCCTGCCTCTACCTCCCATCTGCTGGCATTAGAGATTATAGGTATCTGCCACCATCCAGATTTATGTGGTGCAAGGACTCAAACCCAGGGTCTCCTGTGTGCTAGGTAAGCATTCTACTAACTGAGCTACAGAGCTCCAGCTCCAGCCCAAGTTACAGCATTTTAATGCATTTGAGACAAGATACATTCATTACCTTCTGGGTCTAACTTAGTATACTTTGCTAATCTCTTCGTCATTTTGCTAATTTCCTTAGTGTCTCCAAAACTTGTCCATCTGGGAACAGGAGAGGAGTGAGTATAGGAAGCTACCTTACCTAGCAGATGGATGAAGAAATGCTTTCAATTTAAAAATCTGTCTGTAACAATGTACTTTTAATAATAAAACCAACAGAACTGAGAAATTAACTTCTGCAGTTCAGAGAAACATTTGATTAAGACCCATTCAACCTGTGAGTTCACGGCCAGCCTGGTCTATACAGTGAGTTCCAGGCCAGTCAGGGCTGCATAGTGAGAGACTGTCTACAATACCAGACAGCAACAACAAAAACTTCAAATGTAGCTACCCAGGTGTTTATGACAGAAAATGTGGGAGGAAGAGTTGAGAACAGTACTAGGCAAGTGCAGGCGGGGTAGGATTCCGAGTTCGATTCTGCTACTTGTCTCTTGGTTTACCTTTCTTCCCTTGTAAAGATGACTCATAATGTTTCTTTTCATGCTACAGTTCTGTGATTTCATGAAGGCCATGGTTTCTACTGTAACCAATTCAGCATAATAGTAAAAAGTCTGGGCTCAGAAAATCTTCAAACTGTCAGGTATACCTGTGTAACATCACCTAAGTTAACTGATCTCATCATGTCTCATTTTCCTTATCTATAAGATGAGAATAAAAAACAACAGTAGAGCTTTTCTTGGATGATTGGGTGAGGAGTAAATAATTTGACAGGTGAAGGGTGCTCTGAGTGACTCCCTGCACCTAAGTATACACACAGCATGCAATGAATGCTACCTGTTATTCTTGCCATTACTTTCCACCCCAACAGTAAGACTAAGGACAGTAACAAGATATTCTAAACTCCCTTAACCTCTTGTGTATTTGGCATCTATAATATTGCATTTATTATTCTTTAACCTTTACTACTATATGGAATTGCAGCCTGGGCTCATAATGAAAATACTCTAAGATCGTCATACATGTCTATCTCTTTTTGAGAACCCCTTCTCTATATACTCTAGGATTCTGTGACAAAGTCTGTTACTACTGCATTGTCTATCACTGTCTCTAAAGAGACTTTTAAATAGAAGAATCTGTTTTAGTCTATCATAACAGATAATTTCCCTATCATTTTCTTTTTTTATTTTATTTTTATTTTTATTTTTGTATGTGTGTGAGTGTACTGTCTGCATGTAGGCTTGTGCACCCGTGTCGTGCAATGCCGCAGAGGTCAGAAGAGGGTCTCGGATTCCCCTGGAACTGGAGTTCTCCTAGAACTGGAGTTACAGATGGTTCTTAGCCGCCATGTGGGTGCTGGGGATCGAAGCCGGGTCCTCTGAAAGAGCAGTCGGTGCTCTTAACTGCTAGGCTATCTCTCCAGTCCCCTCCCTATCACTTTCAAAACAGCAATTGCACCTTTTTTTGGCATTTTGGTTTCCACATGGGTGAATTTTAAAATTGTTCCTGCTCATTTCCACAATCACATTAACAGTTACCCAAAGTGTCGCATTAATCTGAGTGTTCTTTTCTCATTTTCTCTCAGGTCTGGAATCCTCAGCCTTACTGCTAGGCCACATGATGCACACAGACCTCAGCAGAGCTGAGGGGGAAGGGTGCTGCCTTTCTTGATCTGAGCTCTTTTAAGAACCACCTTCTGGCTGCTGTGTAGGAGGGTAGTCCTTTTTATGAAACAGAATTTAGTGGCATCTGACATAGGCACTTACATATGTATTCCTCTCCTGATGTAATTTTCTTAATTGGTCTATTCCTCCTTATACTACTATACAAGCTGATGCCTATTAGTACTTTTTCATTTATAGACATTTGCTCCGTAGGGTATATTTTACATTTAATTATACATACAGGATATAGTATATAATTTGGGTGAGAGTTGGTCAGGATGGTTGTAGCAGCCAAGAAAACCAAATTCCACGTTTGATAATGGCTAAAAAAAAAAAAAATGCCACTGAGTCATGGGTTCTTTTTTTCCTGTCAGAGTCTGCAGTGATCAACAGACAAGAGTCGATCTGATTTCATCACCTTTCACCTCGGTCAGTTTGCTGCATTCAGGGGTTTACATACTCAGTGTAAAATGCTACTTACAGGGTTTGACTTCATCTCCATGAGGTTGTCCAAAATTCGAGTAACAGGCAGATTCTGTGGAAGAGATTAGTGTTCTGTTAGATACCAGAGTAACAAAATGAAGTTCCTTTCTACTGGCAGAGCAATTTAATCACTCAATAGTTAAAAAGGCTTATGTTTCAGTTAAACACATTCTAAAATCATGCACATAATTAAGGTGTCAATGATGTAAATATCCTTAGCATTCACTGAAAGTTTCATAGTCTGTGCTCTTATATTGTAGAATCCCTTAAAAAAATAAACAAATAAAGAAAAAAAAATTTCCATAGAAAAATACAATTCTCCATAAAAGCTCCTTTTTTAAAAAAGCTCCTTTTAATGTGTAGATTTTTCAGGTTTTAATAAAAACACATATGTTTAGGTTTTTATATTATTGATGTTTTCTTTCTAATATTAGTAATTATAAGATTTTGTGATGATCATAAAAGAACCCATTGTATTTAGGGATTTTTATAGCTTCTAAAGTTTGTGAAAAAGCACAAGATTAAATGATCTACCAGATTTCCATAATTTCTTTGTTTTTTTGGTCTTTTCAAGACAGGGTCTCCCTGTAGCCCCAGCTGTCCTGGAACTCACTCTGTAGACCAGGCTGGCCTTGAACTCACAAAGATCCACCTGCCTCTGCCTCCCTAGTGCTAGGATTAAAGGCGTGTGCCACCATGCCTGGCTAACAGCATTTCTTATCCCAAGGCCTGTAAGCATGTTACAGGGTAGTCTGCCAACACCAGTGTCACACATTTCATGCTCTGTAAGAACACATTGAAAATTGAGGGTTTACCACAGGAAAAATAAAAATGGTCAATAAAATTGTGTATGTATCACTATCCTGTTTTCAAAGTATGCAAATATATTTATTAAAAATTGCCGGGCATGGTGACGCAGCCGGGTGTGGTGGTGCAGCTGGGGGGTGGGGGTGGCACACACCTTTAATCCTGGCACTTAGGAAGGCAGAGGCAGGTGGATCTTTGTGAGTTTAAGGCCAGCCTGGTCTATAGAGTGAGTTCCAGGACAGCTAGGGCTATAGGGAGATCCTGTCTTGAAAAGACAAAAAAAAAAAAAAAAAAAGAAATCTAAGCCATAAATATCTCTAAAGAATAACTGGTATAGATTCAAATCTTTAAAAATGCTTTATCTGGGGCTGGGGAGATCACTCAGCTGTTAAGAGGCTAGAGGC
>VZQC01012004.1:188121-232572 GCA_009823505.1 Rhizomys pruinosus
AAAAAAAAAAAAAAAAAAAAAAAAAAAGAACGGAAAAAAAATATGCATTGAGACTAATTTACATGTAAAGTTAATCAACTTTGTTCTAGTTTCCTTTTGGATGTCATGATAAAACATTCTGACCAAAAGCAACTTGGGAAGGAAATAGTTGATTTAGCTTACAATTCCAGGTCACAGTCCATTACTGAGGAAGTCAGAGCAGAAACTGAGGCAGGAACTAAAAGCAGAATCCATGGAGGATGCTGCTTGCTGGCTCACTCACATTCCCAGCTACCTTTCTTTCCTTTTCTCTTTCCTCTCTCTCTCTCTCTCTCTCTCTCTCTCTCTCTCTCTCTCTCCCTCCCTCCCTCCCTCTCCTCTTTCCCTTTCTTCCTTCCTCCCTGCCCTTTCGTCCCCTTCTTCCTTTCCCTTCTCTCTCTCTCAAAATATTTTATCACACCTATAATGCATCCTCTACACCCAAGGCTCACAAAACAGAACAAGGGGGCAGGAGGACATTAATTAAACTCTCAACTTTCATTAAGGAAGCTCCTTCATGCAACAGGGGGCAGGAACTCAAAGGGTCGTGAATGGCCAAACTGTGCAGATTAGGAGTCTACAGAGTGTGGGTCCATGGACAGGTCACCTATATTCGGTTTCACCCACCCAGGGCTCAGGGACAATTGTGGAAGAGGGGGTGTGAAGACTGTAAGTCCCAGGGAGGTGAATGGCCATATGGAAATAGAATCCCACAACCTCCTGCGAATATGAGCCTACAGCACTGGTGTCAGCACACACAGACCCATGCAGTGAGCACGGAACTGCAGAAATGGGTATCAGAACCCAATCTTTGTTGAAGAAATATTGGCAGCTGGTTACCTTTGGGTGAGGAAGAGCTGGCCTTCTTTAAGAGAGGGACTCTGGATAGGCTGACTAGAGCTCAGAGGATGGACTGGCATTGAGGAATGGCTGGGGAAATATATCTGGAACAATAGGCCCTAACACAAATGACAGAATGTATAAACTCTAGGGGAGGAGGGCTGTGGGAGGGTGTCGATGGAGAAGGAGGTATAAAGGTGATTAAGATTGAAAGGTTATATATGAAATACACAAAAATTCAGTTAAAAAAATGTAAAAATTTTTATTTTTTATGTATATGAGTATATTGCCTGCATGCATGCAAGTGTACCTAGGTTGTGGAATATTTGAGGAGGTCAGAGAGCACACCTGATCCCCTGGCACTAACAACATACAGTTGTTAGCTGCTATGTGGGTGCTGGGAACCAAACCCGGTCCTCTGTAAGAGAAGCCAGTGTCTTAACTGCTGTTACCTTTAAAAAAAAAATTTTTTTTTAATTTTATTTATTTTTGTATGTGTATGAATGTACTGTCTGCATGTAGGTTTGTGCACCTGTGTTGTGCAATGCCGCGGAGGTCAGAAGAGGGTGTTGGATTCCCCTGGAACTGGAGTTCTCCTGGAATTGGAGTTACAGACAGTTCTTAGCTGCCATGTGGGTGCTGGGGATCGAACCCGGGTCCTCTGCAAGAGCAGTTGGTGCTCCTAACCGCTAGGCTATCTCTCCAGCCCATTTAAAAATTTTTTATGTGTATGAGTATACTGTCTGCATGCAGGTTGGTGCACCTGTGTCATGCAATGCCACAGAGGTCAGAAGAGGGTGTCGGATTCACCTGGAACTGGAGTTAAAGACGGTTCTTAGCCATGTGGGTGCTGGGAATTGAACCCCTGTCCTCTCTGCAAGAGCAGTAGCACTCTTAACCGCTGAGCCATCTCTCCAGCCTCTCAGCTACTTTTTTTTTTTTTAATGTTGATGTTTCTTTTTCTTTTTTTTTATTTACTTTCTTTTATTTCATTTTTTTAACAATAAGTAATAAGTTATGAGTACAAGCATTCTTTATGTAAAACCAATTTGCAAGCAGTTGTGTCCAAACCCACACAGCCCAAGGCTCCCACCATCCAGCTGGAGGGGCTTGTATGTACATTCAAGTTGATCAATTAAGCATCCAGTCTATATTGCTGTAGTTTCATATCAACTGCAGACCTTACATTCTACCACGCCCCCTCTTCCGAAGATTGTTCCCTAGGCTTAGAAAAGGGGCACAGGTAGACGAGAAGCAAAACAGTCTACTTTCTCTGGAGATGTCGTTTTGGACTCTGGTCAATTCTGGCTGTTTCATGGGCTGACAGTTTGTCCAGGAATAACCTTTCAATCCTACTAATGAAGCACAAGCAATTGGATATATAGGTATTTAAACAGTACTAATTATTATGGTAGGTTACTTTGGTATAGACTCAGATGTTTGGATGGTATTCAGCTACCTTTCTTATACAACCCAGGATCAGCTGCCCAGGGATGGCACCACTCACAGTAGGTTAGGCCCTCCTCAAACATTAATCAAGAACAAAACGATTCCCCACGGACATGGCCACAGGCCAATTTGATCTGGATCATCCCCTCATGAGACACCCACACATGTGTCTCAAATGTGAGATTCCCTAGGCTGTGTCAAGTTGACATCTGAAGCCAAACTAAGGCCAACTTTTACTGATTAAAAAACTAGATTGTGGCCAGGCATGGTGGCACACACCTTTAATCCTAGCACTTGGGAGGCAGAGGCAGGCAGATCTTTGTGAGTTCAAGGGCAGCCTGGTCTGCAAAGTGAGTTCCAGGACAGCTGGGACTACAGGGAGACCCTATCTCGAAAAGACCAAAAATAAATAAATAAATAAATAAATAAACAAACAAACAAACAAACAAACAAACAAACTAGATTGTGGGGGCTAGAGAGATGGCTCAGCAATTAAAAGCACTGGCTCCTCTTGCAGAGGACTGGGGTTCGATCTCCAGCATTCACATAGCAGCTAACAATTGTCTGTAACTCCAGTTCAGGGGATCCAACACCCTCTTCTCATGTCCGTGGGCACTGTAAGACATGGGTACACTTACACACACACGCAAGCAATACACTCATACACGTAAAACAATAAAAAAACACTGGATTGTAGCCCCTCAGACCATAGTAATTTGAAAGCATCAGAACAAAGAAATCAGTCTTCTTTGTGAAGAAAACTGTTGTTACAAATTTGTGTACCTCAGAGAAAGAAGTATAAGTGAAATTTAATTCAATGAAAAATTTCTAAGCATATATGGTTCTCAATTACAGCATATTAATGGCAGTAAAAATCAGGAAAAAAGGATCACACGGATCCACACCTCCTCTACCTCAGTTTCACCAGTTAGTAATTCATGGCAAATCTTTCATCTCTGCTCACATCTACTCCCCACTGCTCTCTGGTGCTTAAAACAAATCCCCAAGAGGACATCATTATCAGAACACCAATATGACAGCATCTATCTTCAAAATACAAATCTTCTTTAAAAAGAAATTTATAATACTATTTCGCACTGGCTTTAATGAAGGCTAATGACAAAACCTGTTTACAATGTGGTATTTTGACACCTATTATACACTGTGAACTGACTGCTACACAATTTTCTGCTGCATAACACTGTTACGGTTTTCTTAATCTTAAGGATCACAGACTGTGATTAGGTGTCTACTGGGTCTTCTTTTGATCTGTGGATTTCTACTGCCTGGAATTTATTTGTTGCTAACCCATTTTTAAGGGATAGACTGCTTTAGTAGATGAGTCAAAGAAGTGAAACAGAAGATTTCTAAATTATGCAACTTTGTGTTAAAATACTCATCATTCTTGTATAATTATCCTCACACAAATATATTCCAAATCTGTAAATACCATTCAACTGGTTTTATGTGATAGTTAATACTCATGATGTATAGAAGTCATGCTGCCCAGGAAAACAAAATATAAAAAGCTCTTAAAAAAAAAAAAAAAAAGCTCTTACTAGTGATCCAGGTTAACTGAATATAGCTAATTTTATTCTTCTTTTAAAATACTTTTCAGCTGGGTGTGGTGGTGCATGCCTTTAATCCCAGCACCTGGGAGGCACAGGCAGGCGGATCTCTGTGAGTTCAAGGCCAGCCTGGTCTACAGAGCAAGCTCCAGGCTAGCTGGAGCTACAGAGAGACCCTGTCTCAAAAAAAAAATTTTTTTTTCAAGTTACTGGGTAACTTTTTTGGCCTAATTAATGTATGGCTTCCAATGTTTAATCAGATAAAACTAATTAAAAACCACCTTTATTGTGCCAATGAGAAGACTCAGAGGATAAAAAGCTTGCCTTGCAACCGTGGAGACCTGAGTTCAATCCCTAGAACATATATAAAGGTGGAGGGGCCCAACTTCACAAAGCTGTCTCCGACTCCACACGCATTCTCATTCTCATTCTCATTCTCTCCCCCCTCCCCTGCGCCCTCTCAAAAAAAAATCAATAAATTATTTTTAAAATCAACAAATAGCCTTTATATGTTCAAATGATACTGACAGAGCTGATCCCAGAAGTCTTCTTTGAAATCTCTCATCTAATTTCCAAACTGCCCCAGAACCATGTGGATTTTAAAGTGGGTTCCTATGAGTTTAATATGAGTTTAAAAAAAAAAGTTAGCTGGGTGTGGTGGCACATGCCTTTGATCCCAGCACCCAGGAGGCAGAAGGTGGTAGACCTCTGTGAGTAAGTCTGAGGCCAGCCTGGTCTACATAGTAAGTTCCAGGCTAGCTGAGGCTACAGGGAGACCTTGTCTCAAAAGACCAAAAAGATGAAAAAAAATTGACTTATTTATTTTTATTTTATGTGTATGAGTGTATTGTCTGTATGTAAGTGCACCCATGTCATGTAATGCCCATGGAGGACAGAAGAGGGTGTTGGATCCCCTGGAACTGGAGTTAAGATGATTGTCCTCCATCATGTGGATGCTGGGAGTCAAACCTAGGTCTTTTGCAAGAACAGGCAGTGCTCTTAACCACTGAGCCATCTCTCCAACCCCTTAAGTATGTATTTTTAGAACAAGGGAGTCTTTACTGAGAGTATTTGGCACTATTTATTAGGAACAATTAGAAATGTCCATACCCTTTGATTCTAGAAGTTAATTCCAGGAATTTACAATATGAGCAGAAAAAAATCAGAGATGAATATTCATCCAGAAAAAACTAATACTTAACCCCCGCGCCCCGGATTAATGCTATGGGTATTTCTTTTTTTTTTTTCCCTTGGTGGTGGCGGCAGAAATGTCATATAGGAAGAGGTCACCAGAGAGCAATTAAAATTTACTTTTAAAAGAAATTCTCTATGTCAAAACAGTTATATTTGAAGTGTTAAGCAAAGCAAAGTGACTTGAAGTCATAAAGGTTGAAGTAATAAAGGATAATTTGGTTTTATATTTCATGAATTCTAAAACAAATATTTGTGTTATTATACTATTAACAACCTTCTAACTTAGCTATCTTTTATGGGCATCCTTAGGGCCTCAGGGCACTCCTGATAGCACTTGGGAGGCAGAGGCAGGTAGATCTCTGTGAGTTCAAGGCCTGCCTGGTCTACATGGTGAGTTCCAGGGCAGCTGGAGCTACAGGGAGACCCTGTCTCCAAAAAGACCAATAAAATAAATAAATATCCACTGATGTCAGGCATGGTGGTGCACACCTTTAATCCCAGCACTCAGGAGGCAGAGGCAGGCAGATCACTGTGAGTTCAAGTCCAGCCTGGTCTACAGAGATAGAGAGTTACAGTACAGCTGGGGCTGCAGGGAGACCCTGTCTCAAAAAGACCAAAACAAACAAACAAAACAAACAAACAAAAAAACCCAGTAAGTTTAGGAAGACAGAGGTATAGACAATAATCTTTCAAGGATCTCCTTTATCAGGGCTGATGAGCATTCCCCAGCCCACTTGAAACTCACTATGTAGAACAGGCTGGCTTTGAACTCACAGAGTCTGCCTGCCTCTGCCTCCCAAGCACTGGTATTAAAGGTGTGTACCACCATGCCTGCATGCTTGGCATATTTTTAAATACTTTATTATTATTATTATTATTATTATTATTATTATTATAGACAGGGTCTCCCTGTAGCTCTGGCTGTCCTGGAACTCACTCTGTAGACCAGGCTGGCCTTGAACTCACAGAGATCCACCTGCCTCTGCCTCCTGAGTGCTAGGACTAAAGGTGTGCGCCACCACGCCCAGCTATTTTTATTTTTTATGTGTATGAGTGTATTGCTTCCAGGTATGTAAATGTACTCATGTCACACAATGCCTATGGAGGTCAGATTCCCTGCCTTCTGGATTCCCCTGGAACAGGAATTACTGATGGTTGTTAGTTGCCAGGTGGTTGCTGGGAATTGCACCTGTGTCCTCTGGAAGAGCAACTTGTGCTCTTAACTGCTGAGCCATCTCTCCATCCCCTCAAAGCAAATATTTTTTTTACAAAGAAACCAAATCACCAACTCTAAAAAATAAGACTATCCATACATTAGAAAAGAAAAACCAAAGAAACAAAATAATAATTTAAAAATGTTTTATATGTAAAACTAAACACACATATTACTTCTATGAACTTACTATATCATCTTTAGTCCATGTTAAAATACATTATATAGCAGTTCATTATTCTAAAACTCTTTTACAAACCTGACAGTAAAGAAAAATCAAAACATCAGTAAGTTTCAATTGAGCAAATCTTATTTTTTTAAAAAAGCATAAAGTACAGAGATCTGAACTATATACAGGAAAACAATCTTACAATCTTACACATGCCACCAAATGACTATAATTCTAACTTTTATCCTCACATGTGTTCCTGTTACTTGACAAAAATCTGGAGTTGCTCTTCCTGAGCAGTGCGCCCATCAGAGCTTACAAGCCCAAGTCAGCAGCGTGTTTTCTGAAATACATACTTACTTGCTGTTTCAATACCAAGTTCTTCACACCTTCCATCACAAACTGTGATCCTGTATTCATGACTCTTGATAAGAGACTGGAGAGGGTAAAAAAGACATGGAAGACCACACTAAGTACTTAAGGTAAAATAACTGCTTGGTTAGACACCACACGTGGATGCTCACTGTACTGTCACCTTTATTTCTCTAAGCAGACTATCTCTGCTGCAATTTTATTTAACAATAAAATAGCAATAAAATAATCATTAAAATACATAAAGAGCTGTTCTCAACATAAACATCTTGGCAAATTATAAGTTAAGAATCCCCTGTGTTTCTGACCGTTTCATGCAATAATAATCAAATGAAAGCTAGTAGTTCAGAGTTTTCTTCCATCACACACAGAATACACAGTCTATAAGTATCAAGAACAGGTTAGATGCCCCTGTTCTCGCTACACCATAGCAGCTGTATCCAATGATAAAGCAGAATGCAAGGTAGACTGTCTCCTCTCCATATACAGAAAGCCTATTGTGGAAAAACGTGAAGCAAGTGTTGCCCCAAGAAGGCTTACTATTTGAATTTTTAAAAAGATTATATTTTGCGTGTATGGGTCTTTGTCTGCATGTAAATATGTATACCACATGCAGCAAGTACCCATGGGCCAGAAGAGGGATCCCCTAGAACCAGAGGCACAGAGGGCTGTGAGCAGCCATGTATGTGCTGGGAACTAAACCCAGGTCCTCTTAAGCACACTAAGTGTTCTTCACCACTGAGCCATCTCTCTGAACTTTTTTTTTTTTTGGTCTTTTTGAGACAGGGTATCTCTGTAGCCCAGCTGTCCTGGAACTTACTCTGTAGACCAGGCTGGCCTTGAACTCACAAAGATCTGCCTGTCTCTGCCTCCGGAGTGGAGAGTTAGGATTAAAGGCGTGCGCCACCACGCCCGGCTCTCTCTGAACTTTTAAGAAACATAAAAATAATGCCAACTGTGATTTGTCATACTGGGTTTAGATTTATGCTCCGGTCTCATACATGGGATCAAAGAATGCTTTGTGGAAGAGAGCAGTAATCTTACATAATATTAGGCAGCTAGGGGCAGTCATTAAAATCAGCCAAGATTTTCTTGCAACACATTTTAATAATATCCTCAAGTATAAAACCAAAGATTTAAAAATATGAAACTGGAATATCTATTTTTTGGGGGTGTTTTAGAGACAATGTCTCCCTGTAGCACCAGCTGGCCTGGAACTCAATCTGTAGGCCAGGCTGGCCTTGAACTCACAGAGATCCACCTGCCTCTACCTCCTGAGTGCTGGGATTAAATGCATGCGCCACCATGCCTGGCTGGAAATTTTTTTTTTTTTGTCTTTTCGAGACAGGGTCTCCCTGTAGCCCCAGCTGTCCTGGAACTCACTCTGTAGACCAGGCTGCCCTTGAACTCGCAAAGAACCGCCTGCCTCTGCCTCTGCCTCTCGAGTGCTAGGATTAGGGGCTAGACTATCCATTTTATTAAATTCATGGGAATTACTTTTCTAAAATGTTTCCTTTCGGGGCTGGAGAGATGGCCTAGTGGTTAAGAGCGCCGACCGCTCTTACAGAGGACCCGGGTTCGATCCCCAGCACCCACATGGCGGCCGAGAACCGTCTGAAACTCCAATTCCAGGAGAACTCCAGTTCCAGGGGAATCTGAGTCCGTCTTCTGACCTCCGCGGCATTGCACGACACGGGTGCACAAACTTGCATGCAGACAGTACATTCATACACATACAGAAATAAATAAAATTAATAAAAAAAAAATGTTTCCTTTCAATCTTGCCCTTACTGCCCTCTGAAATGAAGAAATAGACAGGGTATAAATCTATTTAAATTAGCAGAAGAGAAGTAGCCTCTGATGGAGTGCACGCTCTGCAGCCACTCCTCAGGCCAGGTAATCCAAGTAGCATGGGAGGTCTCAGCAGTGCCCTCTGAGGTGAGGCCTCCTAGGTCACTGAGCCCAGGACTTAGAAGGTTCTGTTTTGGGCTAAGGGCTTTTACTTTGGGAAGCTTCTTCATTAAAATGAGTCACTCACTGTGGTACTAGGATAAACTTCTTTTCCTTTAGGACTCGTACTTTTATTCTAGCCTTAAAAAATAAATCAGGAATCAGAAATCTGTATCATACAGAAAAGAGTTACCAGCATTGCTTTTTTCAGCAAACCTAAAAAAAAAAAATCACACAAATTCTCTGAGTCTCTGGAGGGAAGAGTCATCACCTGTCCTGGAGACTTCCTTGTTACCTTCTAGGCTAGGTCTGCATTTTTCTCATGATTCGGTCTTCTGTGCCTTACCTCAAAAGTATACATTACGACTATCAATAGTGATAACCATGTAGTGCCTAAAAGTGAAAAATGCCTCAAGAAGCACATGAAACCAGTGGCTCATACTGTGTAATTCATTATAAAAAGAGAACTAAAACCATCTAATGGGGCTGGAGAGATGGCTCAGTGGTTAAGAGCACTGGCTGCTCTTGTAAAGGACCCAGGTTTCCCAGGACTCATGCGGTGGCTAACAACTGTCCATACATCCAGTTCCAGGAGATCTGACAAGCTCTTCTAACCTTAGTAGGCACTGCATGACACAGGTACACTTACATACATGCAGGCAATATACTCATACACATAAAAATTTTTAAAAAAGAAAACATCTAAGGAAGCTGTAAGCACATTATGCTTATTCTGTTTCAAAATGAAATCTGGAGGGTGTCAGATACTGAAAGTTTAAATGTTTAGATTGTACCTTTGTTCACTCACCATTACTACAACTACTCACCCCATTGGTTTAGTGGTGCTATTACCATAGCTGGCAGGAGCAGAGGCCATCTTGGCAAAAGCCCTATGAAATAAGGTGGTTAGACTTAAAGGCAAACTATTAGAGTTACCATTCAGTATCTTACTTTTAAAATACCTACTTTTATGCATTTTTTGAAGAGATTAGTAATTATCCTTTTCCTTTCCTTTCTTTTCTTTCTTTCTTTTTTTTAACTACAGTTAGTATCGAAATATGGAGATTCCTTAAAATGCAAGGCTGGGGACGCAGCTCAGTGGTGGAACATGGTGGAGCAGGTTCAAGGCCCAGGGTTCTATCACTAGCACTGCAAAAATAAAACCTACAAATACAGCCTGAACATCAGGAATTTTTTTCCCCCTCTTTCCCCTGATCTGATCATTACCAAGAGTCTTGCTGACTTAAGAGAAATCACACAATGAAGCCCCCTTTCTTTATTGTTCTGCATATCCCACAGCCCCTTGTCCCTCACAGCTCCCACTGCCTTTGTCAGGCTGTCCTTTGGGGGTGGTGGTGGTGTAGGCTCACTATCTTCTTACACAGAAGCAGAGATCACACACTCCCTGTACAGATGCCACTCAACCACTCTCTTAACACTCTTCCAAGTTCATTGCCCAGTGATTTTTCTCCTCTGGTTGAATACAAATAACCTAATTTTATATGGAACTGAACATGGTTGTGTATTTCCAACTTTTTCTAAGTGTTTAAATCTCTTTAAAGTATAAGATTTTTAAAGGTTGGAAAATATGTTTTCATCCAAGAATGGTTTCACGTTTCTCTGCTCAGATAACTCAGATTTCTCCCAAAGGCACCGTAGCACCCCAAGGTAATAAACTATCTGTTAGGATTTGAAGTTTGTTCTTCCAGTAGAGGATATGTGCATATGTAAGACATAGCACTGAGCATCCAAGTAGCATTGTTTGTATGTTCTGTTCTAGAACATACCATAATACACAGTTTATGACTACTATTATTATTATTATTATTATTATTATTATTTTGGTCTTTTCGAGACAGGGTCTCCCTGTAGCCCCAGCTGTCCTGGAACTCACGCTGTAGACCAGGCTGGCCTTGAACTCACAAAGATCTGCCTGCCTCTGCCTCCTAAGTGCTAGGATTAAAAGTGTGCACCATCACGCCTAGCGACCATTATTTTTTTTTATAGTGATTCTTAGCTAGTTCAACTGCTTTGTAAAAGAAGTGGGAAGACCTGAAGAAAATTCAATGAGACTGAAAAAAAGGATGGGGATCACTAACACTGTGGTAGTTGAAATGTAAAACATCCAGCCTCAGTCTCAACAAGTCTAATAGTACAAAAGAGAAATACCACAAGGCAGGTGGCCACGAGCCTTTAATCCTAGCACGTGGAGGAGGCAGCCAGATCTCCGTGAGTTCAAAAGCCAGCCTGGCCTACAATGTTGGAAGCTCCGGATAGCTGGGACTAAAGGGAACCCCTGTCCCAAAAGACCAAAAACAAAACAAAAAAAAAAACAGTAAAAACAGAAAAGGTACGCGGCATGGTGGCACATGCCTTAATCCTACACTGGTGGAGGCAGAGGCAGGTGAATCTTTGTGATTTCAAGAGGCCAAGCCTCGTCTAAACGCGATAGTGGAGTTCGGGCATGACATCCTGCGACTACAGTGAGAACCCTGTATCAAAGAAGGCAAAAAAAAAAAAAAAAAAAAAAGAAAAAATATGTGCAATACATACGAGATACACACTAATGTTACATGAGATACATATGAGCTAACACACTAACTAAAGACTATAGTCTTTGGAAAATGAGATTATATAGCCTAGGCTGGCCAGGTACTGAGGTATATGTCTCAGTTTTATGAGTGTTGGGATTACAGGTATGTACCACAATTACCAGGACAAGTAACATTTTTCTTTTTAAATAAATTCTTTATTATTTCTGTTTCGGGTGTGTGCGTGCGTGCGTGCGTGCGTGCATGCGTGTGTGTGTGTGTGTGTGTGTGTGTGTGTCTGTGTGTGTGCACATACTGTAGCATGTGTGTGGAAATCAGAGGATAAGTTTGTAGAGTCTGTTCTCTCTTTTCTGTGAGTTCCAGAGACTGAACTCGGTTCCCGGGCTTGCACAGGGACCCCACTCATCTGAGCCGATCTGGCCATCTCGCTGGTCAAATTATCCTTTTTTTATACCTTTTCCAATTTCCTAAAATTATTTTCATTGAACTAACATGGCTTTTACAATTAGAAAAAAAAAAGTTACAAATTAGAGGGTATATATATATTTTTAAGTACACAGAATATTGCTTAAGGTTGTTTTTACCATGATAATCCTGTACACTGATTAATGAATTCTGCATATATCAATGTAAAAAAAGAAACCCCAAATCAAGGACATATTGCCATAGGCAACTCTTATTTTGGTCTATACATTGTGGAAACTGGAAAAGAAATTTAAAATTTAAAAAGGTTATGTGCTTTTTCATTACAAGGAGTGTGAAAAAAACAACAACAAAACAAAACTGCCAAAAGCATGGATAATACAGAACAGTCCAAATCACCATTCAGATAACCACTGTTAACAATTGGGTGCAGGCCAGGTGTAGTGGCACATGCCTTTAATCCCAGCACTCAGGAGGCAGAAGGATCTCTGAGTTCAAGGCTAGCCCGGTCTACAGAGTGAGTTCCACGACAGCTGGAGCTACAGGGAGACCCTGTCTCAAAAAGACCAAACAAACAAACAAACAAACAAACAAACAAAAAAAAAAAAACCAAAAAATACCCCCACAAGTGGGTGTAATTCTTTAGCTCTGGACAGTGTTTGAGTGTTAGATGGCGTTAGAATGTATAGTTAATCTTCTGGTGATAAAAGTGACTCAATAAACATTCCAAGGGTATATCTGTTATATGTAGGAAAAGCAGTAAAGAAGAACAAATATACTCAACTGTATATTTTAGTTACGCAATTGAATGTATATATGTGTCTACTCATACATGGATACATGCAGGTGGAGCACACTGTAAAAACTGTCATCTGAGTTTGGGTGCAAATGTCACCTACCTAGCTAGAGTTTGCCCTAATTGCCTAAGCAAATCTAGACCTTGTTTAAGAGCTTATCACTTTTTTCCCTTTGTACCATTTAGCATGTATTCATATCATCCTTTTGTTTGTTAGCTTTTCTCTCAACACATGTAAATTCACTGGCAGTGCAGGGGCTGCTCCTCACATACTGGTTAGGAAACACAACTGTGGTACTCATGGGATTTGGTTCCAGGATCCTCCATAGGAAAATCTCTGAGTGCTCAAGCACCTTGTATAAAATGTACAGTATTTGGATATAACCTCTGTAGTCCTCTTGTATAATTCAAATCATCTCTAGATTTTTTTTAAATAATACCTAATACAACATAAGGGCTATGAAAATAACTGTTATACTGTGTGTTTAGAGAATAATACTAGGGGAAAAAGTCTATACAGGTTCAGCCATTTTTCTTCCAGAATATTTTCAGTCTATGGATCCTTCAGCAGAACTGAAGGATAAGGAGGCTGACAGTATTTATCATAGTAATCAACAGTGCCACAAACAGCCCCTCACCCCAATCCTAACAAAATAATATGAATGATGAATGTCTTTAAGTCTTCTATGACAAGACTTTCAGTTATCCAACTGGATTCTACCTATGCTGTAATTCTAGGAAGGACAGATGGATGGACAAGGCCTAGCATCTAGCTATGTGCCCTGTCTAGTACTGTACCTGTGATCCTCCTGCCTCAGCCTCCCCGGTGTTGGGGTTATAGGCATGTGTCACAAGCCCACTTGAAGTGCCATCATGTACTTACCTACTCTACTGCTTGCTGGACATTCAGGGTGGTTTTCACATCTAAGATTTTATAACTGAAATTACTCCTCTGGATAAATTCTTAAAAGTTCCTTTTCAAAGTCTTTGATAGCATTTTGGAAAAAATTATCAAAATTCATATTCCTAACAGCAGTCTATAATGCACAATTAATCTTGCCATTTCCTTGGCGCCGCATTTTCTAGATTTAGCATTATTCCAATTACTAGTGGAACTAAAATTTCCTTTTAATGCTTTTGAGACATTCAATCCAAAGAATTTCAGTCCCTGCTTATCAATTTATCCACAAAGTAAACACAAAACTTATCTGGGGTGGGGTGGAACCACTACTTTATGGAGCTTTAATCTGCCAGGAAAGAAGGGTAAGCCACTGGCCACCATGTAACCTCTTACCAGCATTCCCATTTTCTTGTGAACCAAATCTGAATAATGACCTTACTTTAAATAAAAGGGATTAAAAAAAGAAACTAAAACTTACTTCCACTGTTTGATATACTGTAAAGGATTAAGGTTGCATCCTGCATCTGTTAAAGCTTTTTTATATTGCTCCAAATCAGCCTGAAATAAGAAAAGAACTATAGGATAAAAAATTATACTTTCATAGAAGACTGAGTTTGTTGTCATTTGATTAACCAAGATGTAATACCAGAGTCATGGGCTTAAAGTCTGAGCACACAAGGTGAGTGGAGCTGCATCTTAAGTGACAAGCCAAGAGGGCATCTGAGACAGAACAACACACATAATGGAGTTGCTGTAGGCAGCTCTACACCTATGGACCACTTCCTGTTTCTGCTGCTAAAATAAGCTGTCTTTCCTGGGGACAAGTGCTGAAGGAATGATTCAGTTCGATCATATATATTTCAACACCAGAAACAGCAGGGGGGCAGCCCGGCCCGAGAAAGACTGTAGAGTCGGCTCTGCCCTCACTTCAGGGGCTCAGATTCATTTGCTGCACAACAGCTGTCCTGTAATTTTTTAAATTGTTTTTCCTGTTCATCTCCTAATAAGTAAGTCTAGTTGAATTTATGTTTAAGTTAAAGGAGCCTAGCATCAAAGTGACTTCGCAATAAAACAAAGTGAAAACCTTTGTGGACATGTTCATGTGTGTGGTCATGGGTGCATGTGTGTGCATGTGTGTGTGGAGTCCAGAGATGGACAGTGGGCATCTTTCT
Organism: Rhizomys pruinosus; assembly: GCA_009823505.1. Classification (NCBI taxonomy): domain Eukaryota; kingdom Metazoa; phylum Chordata; class Mammalia; order Rodentia; family Spalacidae; genus Rhizomys; species Rhizomys pruinosus. The sequence goes on from VZQC01012004.1 coordinate 202,739, forward strand.
CAATCACTGTTCATCTTATTTTTTGAGCCCAGGTCTCTCACTGGACCCAGAGCTAATCGGTTCATTAGATGGCTGGCAGTGAGCCCCAGGGACTCTTGAACCCCCACATCTCTAGTGTTGGGATTATGGCACACACCTGGCTTTTTCAAAAAAGTATTTTACTTGCTATTTTTATTTTATGTGTATGAGTGTATTGCCTGCATGTATGTATGTGCATTCATGTTGCGCAATGCCCACAGAGGTCAGAAGAAGGGTGATGGATCCCCTGGAACTGGAGTTATCGACATTGTTGGCTGCTATGTAGGTGCTGGGATTCAAACCTGGGTCCTCTGAAAGAGCAGCCAGTGCTCTTTACTGCTGAGCCATCTCTCTAGCCCATACCTTGCCTTTTTTTTTTTTTTTTTTTTTTTTTTAATGTGGTTGCTAGGGATCAAATTCAGGTCCTCACGCTTACATGGTGAGCACTTTATTTTTTTTTTAATTTTTTAAAAAATTTTTTATTTGTCTATGTGTATGAATGTACTGTCTGCATGCAGGTCTGTGCACCCATGTGTGTCGTGCAATGCCGCGGAGGTCAGAAGAGGGTGTTGGATTCCCCCTGGAACTGGAGTTCTCCTGGAATTGGAGTTTCAGACTGTTCTCAGCTGCCATGTGGGTGCTGGGGATCGAACCTGGGTCCTCTGCAAGAGCAGTCGGTGCTCTTAACCGCTAGGCCATCTCTCCAGCCCCATGGTGAGCACTTTATTGACCAAGCCTCAGCCTTGTCAAGGGAGAAACTTTCAAGCTCACCATCAACCTGAGATATGAACTTCTCTGGATGTTTTTTGGAGTAGTAACAGTTATAATTTGATGTAAGTTTCTTAAAGATCAATAAAGTTTATGAAAATCCTTACTAAAAATAAATACTGCAGCTAAGGGAATAAGATTTAAAAGAATGTATTCCTTTGTTGTTGTTTTTGAGGTAGACTCTCCCTGTATAGTCCCAGATGCCCTGGAATTCACTATATAGACCAGGCTGGCTTCTGTCTCACAAGAAATCTACCTTCCTCTGACTCCCGAGTACTGGGATTAAAAAAAAAAAGAAAACTATAAATAGGATATTAGAATAAAAGGAGCAGGTAAACTTCTATTGATGAAAAATCTATTTCTAGAAAGAACACCACATTTTCCTTCTAAATTAATTAGAAGAAAAGTCAAGAGACAGATGCATTCCTACAGTAAAGTAAAACATCCTAAAGTGAATACTGGGTGTTAAGTGTGCTGCTTTAACATGCTAAAGACTTCTGACTAACATAAGTTTATCAAACATAACAAAGTTGCCCCAAAATATTATTTCTAGATGGCTTCTTGGAAGGTTCTTATGACTGCTGCTTATTTAGTAAATTACATTGCTATTGTAAGAGTCAGTGGTCTCCAGGCCATTAACAGGCCTGACACCAAAATCACTGCTTCCCATTACAGAGCAGGGTGTTTCCTATGAGTCACTTAAAATGAAAAGAACAACCTTTTGAAAAACCCTAGCAAGCCTGGTTAATCTAGTTTAGAACTATTATATTCCAGAAATAAGAATTTTGGTCACTCAAATTCAGTTCCTATTTCAACATCTTAGAAGTAGTCAGGCATTTCCCGAGTGGATAGTTGTCTGATGACAAAAATATTGATATAAAACTCTGCAGTAAATAGAATCAGCTTTCACAAATTTTCTTAAAAAAAATAAATAAATATTGAAGGGACTGGAGAGACAGCCTAGCGGTTAAGAGTGCCAACTGCTCTTGCAGAGGACCAGGGTTTGATCCCCAGCACCCACATGGTGGCTGAGAACTGTCTGTAACTCCAATTCCAGGAGAACTCCAGTTCCAGGGGAATCCGAGACCCTCTTCTGACTTCTGCGGCACTGCACAACATGGGTGCACAAACCTACATGCAGACAGTACATTCATACACATACAGAAATAAATAAATAAAATAAAATAAAAATAATGAAGTATCATGTACTTAGAGATCTTTTACTTCTGTTTTTTTTAAATTCTAACTGGTAACTCGGTAAATAAGCATCCCCTTTCTTCCTCCTAATGCTAAAGAACACATACCTCAGAAGGTGCTTGCTGTGAGCTTATGTAATAGATAAGAAACAGCCTCATTTTGTCTTCCGGAGTTCCTGCTACACAGGGCAAAGTGAAAAAAGAAAGATTTTCATAATTGTAATTATTATGTATTACAGTCAACACTTATTAAGTACCTTAAAATTCAAGGCATATATAAATGTGACCAAACAAGTTAGAATTTTTGATTCAACTGAGCTGAGGTAACGAGTAATACAATTTTATGTACCACATAAAATAGATGTGGGAAAGGATAAAATGTGGGATTAGAGGAGTAATTATAGAAACATCTCTTCTATCTTCTAAACTGTCTATAATGCTAAGATTTATGTTTAGGTATAAATGAAAAGAGGGAGGGAGGGACACAGGCAGGATAAACATACGGTTTTAAGTATGATGCTTTTGAGATGGCAGGGAAAGCTGGCAACAGTTACACAGGACACCTGGTCTACATGGGACTGTCCTGGGGAGTCAGCAGCATCCAGTTACATAGGACACCTCATCTACATGGGACTGTCCTGGGGAGTCCTCACCCCAGGACACCTCATCTACATGGGACTGTCCTGGGGAGTCCTCATCACCCCAGGACACCTCATCTACATGGGACTGTCCTGGGGAGTCCTCACCCCAGGACACCTCATCTACATGGGACTGTCCTGGGGAGTCCTCACCCCAGGACACCTCATCTACATGGGACTGTCCTGGGAAGTCCTTACCCTAGGTATTGGTCATGAGACTTGCTGCCTAAATGAACCCTAGCTGAGCCAAGACTTTTATTTCCTAAACTGAGCCCCTAAACCTGCCTGTTCTCTGTGAACAGTATTAATTTTACCATAAGGTTTGTGAAAACCATACTTTTGTATTAAAGCTCCTATTACAGAATTGAGTAAATTTACTGCAAATTTTAAGACAAAACTAAATTTCCGAAGAAATTTCTTGCTGCACCGGGTGTTTTTCAAGCTACTCCCCTATAAACTAAGGGCCAGATTTTCTAGAGATACTCCCTTATTATTCCTTGTACAGGGTAAACTTTGGTGGAAAAGGGATACCTGGTCTTAACAAATAAACAGTACTGAATCTCACTGCAGAGTGTATCCTAAGATGTAAAGCCTCAGTACTATTATGTACATTTCATGACAGAATAAAAAGTTAAGAGCTGGTCATGATGGTGCATGCCTGTAATCCCAGCCCTGGAAGACAGAGACAGGAGGATTCCAAGTTCAAGGCTAGCCTGGGCTACATAGTAAGCTCTAGATCAGGCTGGCTACATGCACAGTGAGACTGTCTCAAAAACCAACCAACTAACCAAATAAATAAAGGCCCACCATTTCAATAAGATACGACCCAAAACTAGATTTTTTTTTTTCAGACCATGAACTGAGAAACCACTGAACTTCCTGTGATTTAGAATCCAGACAGTTCTCCTCAGTTTACCTTCATTTTCTGAATATGAAAGATAAAAGAAAGAGCAGTGACAGGTTTTCTCAAGTTCTTGGATTCACAGCTAAGTATCATAACATACATCAGGTTCTGAGATTTAAGGTTCTGTATAAATCCTAGAATACTTCTATTGTTTCAGTTTCACAGCTATTAGTTTGGGACAGGCTAATATTCCTAATCGCCTTCTGAATGCTATGCATCCACCTTTTCAAAACCTCCTGTAGAACTGCTGGGATATGACCAATCACACAGAGGATATTTGGGGAAGAATGGAATCCTTCATCTCCTAGTCTTCAGAGTACTATCTAGGATGAGATCTCTGCACACACAGCTCATGAGCGAGCCCCAAACCTTACAGGGCTGCTTTCCTGAACTCCTTTTTTTCCCTGCAATCTCTCTGGTACCTTTCCTTGACTTTCCCTTTTGATGCTCCAGCCAGAAAACTTTGTCTTTAGTGACTCTGTCCATACACACTTCCTCTGACTACAACTATGAAGAAATGGTGACTGAAAAATATCAACTTGGGACCATAACTGCTAAGATAATCTTCTCAGAGTTGTAGGGGCCGCTGAGCCTCTGCTGTTACTTTTAACATCTTCAGCATCTAGCATAACACCGTCTAATAGTAGGCACTGATTTTTATTTAAAGAAGGAACTGATGCTGAAACCTGTGTTATTGTAGTTACTGTGCTAATAAATGCTTTGCACCTCTTGCTAAGGTTATAGAGTTGCCTGATTAATAGTTTGGGGCTGGACAGATGGCTCAAAGTTAAGAGTACTGGCTGCTCAAGAGTCTGGATTTGATTCCCAGGACTCATCTGGTGGCTAACAAGCATCCCTTACTCCAGTTCTAGGGGATCTCATGCCCTCTTCTGGACTCTGCGGGCACTGCGGTGTGCTTACATGTAGCCAAAACACTCATGCATAAATATTAAAAAAAAATTAAGTTAAACCACAGGGAAACTGAAAGTGCCACCACACCCAGCAAACTCTTTTCTTCTTAGCATAACCCACAGCCTGGAACCTCTTTTTGACTTAAATCTTTTCCTAATCAGTTTCCTCACTCAGTAATCTGATTTGTTTTACAGAAAAGTTTTAGGTATAGTTTGGAAAGCTTTTTTCTTCTCTTAAACAATTTGAAAATAGGGGCCTGAAGCCTCTGAAACCAGGAACTAAAGACCTTCCCTCCTTTTAAATTTTCTGAGTGTCTGTCACAGTGAGGAACAGTCTTATCAATAGATAAGGCACTTTGAAATTGTGTAAATGCCCTCTATTTTCATTAAGTCACCTATTTTGTCTATGGAATCAGGGCTTCCTATTTCATCCTGTGGGTTTTAACCTATTATTTATTATTTATTTACTTTGATGGTCAAATGATCATGATTTTGAGACTCTTTACACTGACTTCTAGGTCCTTTTGATAACACGTTTCATTATATTTTTGTTTTGGTTTCTGCTATAACAAAATGTTCAGACTAAGTTGTTCTTTCCCTACTCCAGCCTGGAATCAGCTACTTCTGGGATAGGTCCTAGTAGAAAATGGCATTTATTAGCTAGCTTCTTCACAATGGGGTATTACTGCTCCCAGGTCCTGTTAGCTGGCAAGTCCCAGGAATCCTCTTGTCTCCGCCTCCCAATAACTGGGAGCTATAGAGCTTTTTTTTTTTTTTTTTAAATGTGGGTGCTGGGGATTTGAACTCAGGTGTTCGTGCTTGCATCCAAATGCTTCTAGGTGCTGGGGATCTGAACTTGGGTCTCCATGCTTGTATCCAAGCGCTTCATCCAATGAACCATCTCTCTAAACTTTCCTTAAAACTGAATATTCTGTGTTTGTATTGGCAGCACATATATTAAAATTAGCAAAATACACAGAGAAGATAAGCATGGACTCTGCATGAGGATGACATGGAAATCTGCCAAGTGTTCCATACATAAAAAAGAAAAAAAGTGAATTTCTTAACATGTGAAACAGAACTCAGTTTTGATATATTTTTTTCATGATATTCCCTGGAATAAGCCAAAGTAAGTAGAAAACTTGGAGTTACTTGTTTTCAGTGTTACTCATTTCAATCTTCAAGGAAAGAGCAGAAATTGTCATATAAATCATATTAAAGAAAGGAATATAAAATCACCAAAGAAAAGTTGAAAGAAATAAAATGAATCATTCTGTTTTGAAAGTTGTTTGAAAGCTCATTTAATTACCATGTAATTAGAACTAATTGACACCCGGGTGTGGTGGCACACACCTTTAATCCTAGCACTTGGGAGGCAGAGGCAGGTGGATCTCTGTGAGTTCAAGGCCAGCCTGGTCTACAGAGTGAGCTCCAGGACAGCTGCAGCTACAGGGAGACCATCTCAAAAAGACAAAAAAAAAAAAAAAAAAAAAAAAAAAAAAAAAAAAAAAAGACAAAAACAAAAAACAAAAACAACTAATTGACAAAAATAAAACAGTTAATTCTACTTATATTTTGTCAAAATTGAACTGCTAGCTTCATCACTCATGAACAGTAAACTTCTGGCACATACCATCAGGGTCTGCTATGATGTCCAGAAGGGATTTGTCCAGGGTAGTCTTGCTCATTATTTTTTCTTCATATTCAAAATATACATCCAGTTTTCGTGCCTGTTTCAAAAACAACAGAATACACTGAAAAATAAAAATATACTGAGTCTCTTGCTTATGAATCTCTATTTTGATGACCAATTTTAAAAACAAATATTCATTTAGTTACAGAATTTAAAACCTCTTATTTTTGATCATATATTTAATATAAAAAAACCTTAGATTAGCGTTGTTTGCCCTACCTGAACTTATCAGAATTGAGTTCACATGGCTTAAATTAGTAAAATTAAAGTTACACACTCTTCTGTCATTGCAGTCACTGAGAACTAGAACACAAATCATACTGCATGCCAAGCAAATTAACAGGTGGTCATTCTGTGGTCACTCTGTGTACGTATAGGTCCAAATAGTTCCTCTTAGCTGGACAGAAGCTACCCTAATTATGTTATTTTCCATGTTCTTCCCAACAAGCCCCTGACTTATTTTCATGTCTTTCTGAGCTTAGTTAAGAAAGTGATTTGGCCTGGGCGTGGTGGCACCCGCCTTTAATCCTAGCACTTGGGAGGCAGAGGCAGGTGGATCTTTGTGAGTTCAAAGCCAGCCTGGTCTACAGAATGAGTTCCAGGACAGATGAGGCTACAAGGAGACCCTGTCTCAAAAAGTAAAAAAAAAAAAGAAAGTGATTTGGGGACACAATTAGTTCCTTTCAGTCAGACAGATTATGCCAAGGCACATCAGAGGGGAGACACTTAACAGTAGACAAAGAATGGATTTCATGTGTAACAGGAAATCAGTAAGTGTCTATCCAACACACCACACACCCCCATGCAGTGGGACACAAGGCCACAATTTCAAAGAGATGAATAAAGACAGGGCTGGTAAGATGGCTCAGTGGGAAAAGGTGATTGCTGCCAAGCCTGATGACCTGAGTGTGACCCACGTGAATGAAGGACGGAACAGATTTTTGCCAGTTGTCCTTAGACCTTCACACATGCACTGTGATATGTACATGCACACATAGACACACGTGTATTAAGAGAATAAAAACTAACTAAAGGAAACAGGGAATTATATACCAGGAAGGTCAATCCTGACCCAACTATTTGCACTATTAAAAGTATTGATTTGGTTTTTTCATATTTCTCAGCTTTTTAATGCAAACGTAAATAAACAGAACCTATATTCTAAAAATTCCTGCCCTGTCTGGCACAGAGGTTAACATGTTACATTCTTCTGCCCCTCTTTTCAGTGACCAATACAGATGAGTGCATGGAGCATTTCCTTATTAGTGAGCTCCTAAGAAGAGGCTAAGAAAGAAAATGCTTTCCCTTATACAACCTCTGGTTTAGATCCCTTCAAATTATCTAACACAGGAACTATTTTAGCTACCATAAAAAACTACTCTGAATACTAAAACAGGTAAAAGGTTAAGTTCTAGAAATGTTAAAAACAAGCAAGTAAGCTCACTAAGAGAGCCTGTGGAAAAGCTCATGGGAGCAGCTGTGGGACGTGGAGGGAAAGATGGATGCTTAATAACTAACCCGAGGAAGAACTCAAGAAGAAACTAGTGAAAGAAGTCCAAGAAAACTTCCAGGGAACTAAGATCCCAGTGAACTAGTTCATGTGACTATCAGAATAGGGAAAGCTATGATTTCATAGTGAAGCCAAAAATGGAAGGAGAAGACAGTAAGACAGTGTGACTTCCAGTCACACAACACAGGCCAAGCCTCCCATAATACTTTCTGTTTTAGCATTACTCACTAAATTCATTAGTTTCTATTCCCATCAAATTTTCACTAGGCATTGTGAATGCTTTCAGTCTCCCAGTAAAAAAGACTCTTAGCTTTTATTTTAATTTTATTTTAATTTTTTTACATTTTTAATTTTTTAATATGTATTTTGAACAAGATTGTCAAATCTAGACCCGTGTTCCCCACCCTATGCCCCCACCCCACCAGAGCTCATGCATTCTGCCAAACATGCTTTTCATCTCTTTCTCAGTCTTTCTCGATATTCTCTATGTGGAAGTTGACTGTTTTGAGCAGAAGTTCAATGTTTCAGTCAGTTCTTTGATGCAGTCCTTTCTGTTGTTGTTGTTTCCAATATGCATCGCTCCTAACTGCTTGGACAAAAGCTCAGAGGGCCGTGCACATGAAATACTTACAACTAGGTAATTGGCACTAGCATCCCCAGATGAGTGATACTATTCATTGTTTGTTTTTCTGGGACTGGGTTACTTCACTCAGCATGATGTCTTCTAGCTCCAGCCATTTTCCTGCAAGGCTCATGATGTCATCTTTCTTTACTGCTGCAAAGAACTCCATTGTGTAGATATACCACATTTTCTCTATCCAATCATGTTGAAGGGCACTTGGGTTGGTTCCAGCTCCTTGCTATTGTGAAGAGAGCTGAAATAAACATGGCCTTGCATGTATCTCTGCAGTGGGGTGAGTCTTGAGGGTACATGCATAGGAGTAGTATTGCTGGGTCAGGTGGCAAGTTCATTTCGAGACATCCAAGGGTTCTCCGCACTGCTTTCCATAGTGGCTATATGAGTTTACATTCCGACCAGCAGTGGATGAGTGTTCCTCTTTCCCCACAACCTCTCCAGCACTTGGTATCATTTGTTTTCTTGATCCTAGCCAGTCTTATTGGAGATATCTTAAAGTGGTCTTAATTTGCATTTCCCTAATTATTAGTGACATTGAACAGTTTTTAAGATGCTTCTCAGCCATCTCTAATTCCTCCTTTGTAAAGTCTCTATTCAGTTCTTTGCTCTTTTGAGTGATTCATTTGTTTTCTTTCTTCTGTTTTTTGAGTAGTTTGTATACTCTGGAAATCAATGCTTTGTCAGATGTTTCTGTGGTGAAGGTTTCCTCCCACTCTGTGGGATTTCTCTTCACTTCCTTGATTGTTTCTTTTGATGTACAGAAGCTTTTGAGTTGAATGAGGTCTCATTTGTCAATTGTCGACCTTAATTCTTGCACAGCTGCTGTCTGATTTAGGAAGTCTTTTCCTACACCTATGTCTTGTAGTCTGCTGCCAACTTTTTCTTCTATCGCCTTCAGAGTTTGTGGTTTCACATTGAGGTCTTTAATCCATCTGGAGTTGACTTTTGTACAGGGCGAGGGGTAGGGGTTTATTTTCATTCTTCTACAAGTGGTGATCCAGTTTTGCCAACACCACTTGCTGAAGATGCTGTCTTTTCTTCTCATTGTTCTTCTTGGACCCCCTTTGTCAAATATGAAATGACTGAAATTATATGTGCTCAAATTAGGATCTTCAGTTTTTAGTCCAAGGGTCAACAGTCTGTTTTTGTGCCAGAATCAAGCGGTTTTTATGACTATAAGCCCTGTAGTGTATATTTTGAAGTCTGGTAGAGAGATCCCCCCGTATCCCCCGTGTTGCTCTTTTCACTCAAGGGTTGGTGTGTGATAGGCAGGGACTTTGGTTTTGTCCAAAATGCAAATTTAAGGACTGTTTTTTCTGTTCCCCAAAAGCCAGTGAAGAAACTTTTGGGGAGTTTAATTGGGATTGCACTAAATCTATTGGGCAAGAGTTTGGGTAGAAGGGACATTTTACAATGTTGATTTTTCCCAATGCAATAGAAGCAAGGGAGGTTTTTCCATATTCTGATGTCTCTTTCTTTTATCAATTTCTTTCTTTTAAGGGTTTAAAATTTTTGTTGTAGAGATCCTGTGGTGTCCTTTGGTTAGGTTTATTCCATAGGTATTTTATTGTTTTTTGAGGCTATTGTGAAGAAGGTCTCCTTGAATTCCCCTTCTCCAGTTTGCCTGTGCTGTTGGTGTAAAGAAAGCTACTGATTTTTTAGGTTAATTTTGTATCCTGCCACTTTGCTGAAGCTGTTAATCGTTCAAGGAGTTTTTCTGGTCTGAGTTTTTAGCATTCCTTTAAGTAAACAATCATTCATCAGCAAATAGGGATAGCTTGACTTTCCTCTTTTCCAATTAGTATTCCTTTAATTTCCTTTTCTTGCTTATTGCTCTAGCAAGTGTTTGTCAAGCATTATAGTGAAGAGGAGTGGTGACAGGAGACAGCCTTGCTGAGTTCCTTCCTACCGTTAAAGGGAATGTTTTTGTCATTTTTTCCCCATTTAGGATGATAATTGCTGTGGGTTTCCTTATATATGGGCGTTTGATTACATTGAGGAATGATCTCTCCAATCCCATTCCCTCTAAGACTTTAAGCGTGAAGGGGGATGCTGGAATTTGTCAAAGGCTTTTTTTCTGCATCAATTGAGATGAATGGTGGTGTGTTTTTTGTCTTTCATTCCATTATGTGCTTGATGATGTTTAATGATTTTTCGAATGTTGACCACCCCTGCATCTCTGGTCTGAATCCATGTCATGCTTGATGCTCTTCTTGATGTGCTCTGTCCCCTGCGATTGTGCCAGTCTCCTGTTTAGCATTTTGGCCATCTCGTGTTTCATCGAGCGGCGCATGGGCCTCGCCTTCTCCTCTTTGTTTGTATTTTTGCCTGGTTTGGTAATAGAGGGATGCTGGCTCATAGAAGGAATTTGGGAGAATTCCCAAGATCTGTTTGTATCCTTCTAAACAGTTCAGTGAATAAGGTTTTAGGTCTTTTTTGAAATGTTTTATAGAATTCTGCTGTGGAAACCATCTGGGCCCCCTGGGCCTTTTAGTTGGGAGGTTTTTTTTTTTTTTTTTTTTTTTTATTAGTTTTAATTTCCTCCTTTACTATGGGTCTTATTAAGCTGTTGATCTCTTCCTTGTTTGAGCTTTGGTGATTCCAAGGATTCAGATATTCATCCATTTCTTCTAGGTTTTTTCAAACTTGGTAGAATAAAGGTTTTTGAATTATTCCTGTATGATTTTCTGGATTTTCCCCTTGTCTTTTTGAATATTTTTTTTTTTTTTTTTTTTTTTTTTTTTTTTTTTTTTTTTTTCTTTTTTTTTCTTTGGGTTACCTGGGCTAGAGGGCTATCGTGTTTATTCTTTCAAGAACCAACTTTTGGATGCATTGATGTTTTTTTGATTTTTTTTTTTTTGGTTGTTTCTATGTCAGTGATTTCTGCCTATTTTTGTTTTTCTTCCTGTCTGTGGTGTTTAGGCTTCATCTGTTGTTGCTCTGAGTGGTTTTAGCTGCAGTGTGAAATCATTCCACTTGAGCTCTTTCCGGTTTTGTTCGAATGTAAGGCACCCAGATGCCTATAAACTCCCTTTGGTACTTGTTGTACTCTCTTGGTACTCTTACTACTGCTTTTAAAAGGTATCCCATAGGTTTTGTTATGTTGGTAAAACTTGTCACATTTGTCATTCAGTTCCAGAAATGCTTTTTTTATAATTTCTTTTTTTATCTCTTCCCTTGACCCATTCTTATTCAAGAGTGTTTTGTTTAATCTCCACGTATTCATGTAGCAGTAGGGTTTATCCTGGGTTGATATTGAGATTTATTGAACTGTATCCTGATATAATGCATGAAATTGTTTCAAGCTTTTTGTATTTGTGGGACGTGTCTATCTGTGTCCCAAAATGTGGTTGATTTTGAAGAATGTTTCCATGGGGTGCTGAGGTAGAAAGTGTATTCTCTGTATTAGGGTGGAATATTCGTGAGGTCTATTTGGTGGATCATATCTTTCAGTTTTCATATGTCTTTCTGGTTTTTTTTTTTTGTCCTGTTGATCTGTCCCAAGGGCTCAGTGGGGTACTGAAGTCCCCTACTATGAGTGTACTGAGGTTATTGTGTGCCTCAGGCATGGAGATTGTCTTTATAAAGTTTGGTGCACCAGAGTTTGGTGCATATATATATTCATAATTGTGAAATCTTCTCTGTGAATTTCCTTTGATAAAATGTAATGGCCTGGGCCGTAGCGGTTAAGAGTGCCCGACCGCGGTCTTGCAGAGGACCCCAATTAGTTTCGAGCCCCAGCCCCACATGGCTGCGAAGAACCGTCTGAAACTTCCAATTCCAGGAGAACTCAGTTCCAGGGAATCCGACGCCCTCTTCTGACCTCCGCGGCATTGCACGACACGGTTCACAAACTTGCATGCAGACAGTACAATTCATGAACATTACAGAAAGTAATAATAAAAAAAAAAGTAAGTGGCCTGGGCTGGAGAGTAGCCTAGCATTTAAGGTGCCAACTGCTCTTGAAGGAGACCCGGGTTCGATTCCCAACACTCACATGGCAAATGAGAGAACTGGCGGTAAATCCAATTCCAGGAGAACTCCAGTTCCAGGGGAATCTGACCCCTCTTCTGACCCCCCTCCCAGCGTGCAGGACATGGTGCAAAAACCTACAAGCAGATAGTACATTCATACACAGGAAAAAAAAAATGTATGGCTTTTTTTGTCTCTTTCTGATTTTCTTTTACTTTGAAGTCGAATTTTGTTCTGATATAAAAAGAAACACCTAGCCGGGTGTGGTGCACACGACCTTTAATCCGTAGCACTTGGGAGGCAGAGGCAGGGATTCTTCGTTAGAGTTCCCACAAGCCAGCCTGGTCTACAGAGTGAAGCTCCAAGACAGCTGGGGCTAAAGGGACCCTGTCTTGAAAAACAAACACACACACACCAACACACACAACACACACCACACCACACCACAAATAAATAAATAAATAAAAAGAAAATAAATAAAATAAAAGTAAAATACAACATCCTGCGTTCTTTTTTTGGTACCATTTGCTTTGAATATTTATTCCATCCTTTAACTTTAAGATAGTGCCTGTCCGTGAAGGTGAGATGAGTTTCTTGTAAGACAGCATCGATGGGTGTTTTCCTAATCCAATCCCCCAATCTATGTCTTTTGACTAGGGAATTTAGTCCATTAAAATAGGGTTATGAGTTATAGGTTTTTATTGCTTCCTTTTACCTTACTATCCATTTGCAGTTGGGGTTTAGGTTTTGCTCTGCAGTTTATGCTTTTATTGAAGTTCTCTTTCTAGGTGCCTGGGATGGTTGCTCCTTTCTGCTATCCTTTGAATTGCTTCAAGTATCTCTGAAGGTTTGGTTTTCTGGACATGTTTTCTTTTCAGCTTGTTTATGTCAGGGAAGGTTTTTTTTGCTCTCTCCTTCAACTATAATGACATTTTTGCTGGGTGAAGTAATCTGGGTTGGCAATTATGGTCCTTTATAACACTGGGAATCTTTGCTCCAGGTTCTTGCTTTCATGTTTGCATTGAGAAGTCAGTTGGAATTCTCTAGGTTTCCCTTATAAGTCACATTGTGTTTTTCTCTTGTGGCTTAAGGATTTTTGTTCTTTGTTTTTGGTGTCCTAGCATTTTAAACTGGATGGGCGTGGAAAGTTTTCTTTCTGATCTTGTCTGTTTTGGAGTTCTATGTGCTTCTTTAATTTGGTAGTGGTTTGTCTTTTTTTAGTTTGGGGGAAATTTTCATCTGATTTTTGTTGAAGATCTGATCAATACCACTCTCTTGGGAGTCTTCTCCGTCCTCGATTCCTTGATGTGGGGTTTGATCCTTTTTGTTTTTTTTTTTTTTTTTTAAATGAGTTTTTATTGATGCTTTGTAAAATTCATACATTGTTTTCCAATAAGTTCAAGGCTTATTCCCTTTCCCCTCCCCCCCCCCCCCACCCCTCCCAGATCAATGCATTCTGCCATAACTGTCCTGCATCTTTCTCTCTCTCAGTTTTTTGTTTTTTTTCATTTTTATCTTTTTTTTTTTTTTTTTGAGTACAAGCATCCTTCATGCAAAACCTATCTGCAGGCTGTTGTGCCCAAACACCTACAGTGTCCCACAGTTCCTGGTTGTTCCACTTTTGTGTATTTTTAAATTTTTCATAATCTTTCCTTGAGGTTTTTAGTTGTTCTGTGTTATCTTCCAGGTCTGATATTATTTGTTCTGCTTCTTCCATTCTGCTTCTGAGGCTTTTTCCATTCCTTTCCTCTTGATTAGATGAGTGTTTGATTTCCTTTTTCATTTCCTTTTCTGATTTCTTTAGTGAAGCTCTTTGCTTCACTGGTTGGTTTCCTTATCTTTTTCAACATGGGATCTTTTCAGAGTTTCCACTTCCTTCTTAGTTCTTCGTTCTCTTTTCTTAATTCTTTGATTTGCTCTTTATAATCTTGCATTTCTTTAAGTATGTTCACGATTGTGTTTCTGATATCTGTGTCCTGGGCCATCTCCAGGGGGATCCCACTGTATGAATCTTTTCACAGGGTTGGTAGAGCTTGGTATGGGATTATCCAGCACCTTTCCCATATTGTCCCTTCTTCGTGTTCCTGGCATGTGGGCTTCCCCTTGCCTGTATTCCAATGTGAGTCCTAAATGCCTCTTCACTGTGTTGAAGGCTTGCTTTGCTTGCCTCCTTCAGATGCCTGTGCTTCAGGTGGTCTTGGGAGGCCTCCCGACTCTTGGTTTTTAATGAATACATTCCTCTTCTATTATTTACCTATTGAGTTTCCTCATTCTTCAAGGTTTACCTTCCTAGAAACTCCACTGTGTTCTTTCCTCTGTCTCCATCTTATTTATCTAGAATGCCCAGCTACCTTAGCTGCTTATCAAAAGCACTTAATTGGGGCTGGAGAGATGGCTCAGTGGTTAAGAGCAGTTGCACAGGACCTGACCTGGAATCCCAGCACCCATGTTGGGAGGTTCAGAAACACTTCTAACTCCAGCTTCACATGATCCGATGGCCTCTTCTAGCTTCTGAGGGCACTCACACACACATATATACCATACACATAAATAAATAAGGATTTTGTCTTTGTTTTTGGTGTGCCAAATTGGCTTATGAAATGTTTACCAGCAATTTATAATAATGTGGCTAAAGGCACAGTTGGGCCCAAAGGGCTTTTAAAACTCTACTTGCTTAATTTCTGGTTTTAGAATAACAAAGTTTCCAGGAGGGATTTTCTTTCTTTTATTTTTTTTTAAAGCCAATTTTTATTGAAGCTTTGTGCATTTACCAGAAGGGATTTTTTTTTTTTTTTTTGGTCTTTTCGAGACAGGGTCTCCCTGTAGTCCCAGCTGTCCTGGAACTTGCTCTGTAGACCAGACTGGCCTTGAACTCACTAAGATCTGCCTGCCTTTGCCTCCCAAATGCTAGGATTAAAGGTATGTGCGACCATGCCTGGCAATAAATCGTTTTTTTTTTTAATTTTCGTATGTGTATGAATGTACTGTCTGCATGTAGGTCTTTGCACCAGTGTCGTGCAATGCTGCGGAGGTCAGAAGAGGGTCTCATATTCCCCTGGAACTGGAGTTACAGACCTTTCTCAGCCGCCATATGGGTGCTGGGGATTGAACCTGGGTCCTCTGCAAGAGCAGTCAGTGCTCTTAACTGCTAGGCTATCTCTCCAGCCCAGAAAATAGTTTTTTAAAAAGCACTTTATATAGCTGTAACAACAATGATCACATAACATTACTACTAACATAGCAGCTAGTTCATTGTAAGTACTTGAATTTATTGAATTATAGAATAGCAAATACATACACAGTAGCACATTAAAAAGTCATAGTAGGGCCGGGCGTGATGGTGGACGCCTTTAATCCCAGCACTGGGGAGGCAGAGGCAGAGGCAGGTGGATCTCTGTGTGTCCAAGGCCAGCCTGGTCTACAGAGTAAGCTCCAGGCCAGCTGGGACTAAAGGGAGAATCTGCCTTGAAAAGACAAAAAAAAAAAAAAAGTCATAATAGACCAAAAAAATGTAAAGAATCAAGGCTGTGGAATTTGAAACAGGGTCTCATTATGTAGACCAGGTTGGTCCTGAACTGTCTTTGTAGGCAAGGGTAGCCCCAAACTCAAGTGTTCTGCCTTGTCTGCTATGAGTCCAGACATGAAATAAACTAATTCCTTGAAAGATACAACCTGCCAAAACTGAGTAAAGGAGAAAAGATATTCTGAATATGTCACTATTTTAAAATGTATTTAAGCCAGGTGTGGTGATGCAAGCCTTTAATCCCAGCACTGGGGAGGCAAAGGCAGGCAGATCTCTCTTGAGTTCAATGCCAGCCTGGTCTACATAGTGCGATCCAGGATAGCTGGGGCTAGAGAGACCAAAAAATAAAAAATAAATAAAAAATAATAAAATATATTCAATAATTAACCATCTTCTAAGACAGGACACACAGGTCCTGAAGGATACACTAGTAAATTCTACTGAACATTTATAGAAAAAATTATACCAGTTTTGTGTAATTTCTTTAGAACATAGGATGGCAATGGTGAGAAAGTAGATGTTTTCCTCATGCTGGAAGGCCTAGATGAGATGACCAACCAGAGAAGGAACTAAAGGGCATATGAATGAGAGGAAGAAATAAAACTCTTTGTTGCAGAGGTCAAGAGTGCCTTTATTAAAATTCCAAAGAGTTAAGAACAAGAAGTCCTGGAATTAATAAGCAAAATTGCAGGATATAAAGTTAATATGTAATAATCAATGCTTTTCAGAAGAAAGATCTGAAATGAAAACTGTACCATTTACATTAGAATAAAAATTCAAAAAAAGATTAGATAAGAACACTTAATTTGTCAAGGTGCCACTGCTTCTTGATTTGACCTAGAGATTTAAAAGAGTCCCAATAAAAATCTCAGCAAATTATCTTGCAGACATTGACAAAATGATTCTAAAGATTAGATGGGAAAAGATAAGACTTATGATCACCAATATAATTATGAGGGAGAATAAGCTTGGAAGAAGGATAGTAGTTGACTTCATGGTTTAAGGAGGCTAGAGTAATCACTACGACGTGGTACTGAAAGAGAAAAGAAATTTCCAAAACAGATCACAGAAACAGAGTTAACTGCACTTTGTCAGAAGATCCAAATTAATACAATGTAAATAGTCTTTCCAAAAAATGATATTAGAACAAGTAGATATCCAAACAAAACAAGTTCAGATACAGATGCTACAGTCTTCATAAAAATTAAGTAGTAAGAGACCACAGAAAAAATGTAAAATATAAAACTGGAAGATAGGAGAAAACTTCTACTAGAAGAAAATCTATAGTCTTGGATATGGTAACGACTTTTTAGCTACAACTCCAAAGTCAGGATCCATGAGAGATACCTTATCAGGTATATAGTACATATTAGAGAAGAGTGAGCCTTATCTCTTCATTAAGGAAATTCAAAGAAATCCAAGGAAAGATGAGAAGAACCTTAAATGCAGAGTACATTAAGCCAATCTGAACAGGCTACACTCTGATTCTGACCATAAATATGGGTTTATGGAAACTACAAAGATCAGTGGTTGTCAGGATTCTAGGAGGATGTGTGGCATAGGCAGAAAGGAAGATGAACATAGGTGATCAGGATGGTGAGACTATTCTATGTGGTATTGTAATAGCAGATACATAGCACCATACATTTGTCAAAACTCACAGAATACACAACACAAAAAGTGAATCCCAAGGTAGACTAAGGACTTTTAGTTAGTAATAAAGCAATAATATTAATATGGGCTCACATAAGAAATATGCCACACTAATGCAAAATGTTAATAATGGGAGAATCTAGGTGTGTGGTAAAAGGCTGTATGGGCATTGCATACACTCTTCAACCCATCCCCAACCTGCCATGGTGCTACAGAACCCAGGGCCTTATCAACACATGCTAGGCAAGCTCAGTGTTTTCCACCCCTTGTAAACTTAAAACCACTCTAAAATAAAGTCTCATAATTAAAAATAAAAGACAGGGGCTGGCAAGAATCTGCACAGTGGCTAAGGGTGTTTGCTGCTCTTACAGAGGGCCTACATTTGGTTTCCAGCACCCACATTTGGCAGCTTACAACCACTTGTAACTCCGGTTCCAGAAGATATGATGCCCTCTTCTGGCCTTTGTGAGCACTGGTGAATGGGTGTGCATACATGCACACATACATACAATCATCAATCAAATCTTTAAAAAAACACAAAGAGATCTATGAAACATAATAAAAGGGCTACGTCTAAAGTATCTGCAAAATCTTAAAATTTTTCTGTATTTTTGAGTACTTTCCCCTCTAATTTCTTCATGTATATTATATACAACAGTACAAACAGAAAAAAATATATAGAAGATGATTTTGCATGTGCTTAAAAATATACTCAGCCAGGCCTGGTGGCACACGCCTTTGATCCCAGCATTCAGAAGGTAGAGGCAGGCGGATCTCTTTGAGTTCAAGGCCAGCCTGGTCTACAGAGCAAGCTCCGGGCCAGCTGGGACTAAAGGGAGAGAGACCCTGTCTCAAAAAAAAACAAAAAACAAAAAAACCTCAGCTTTACGCACATGCAGCATTACATGTACCACGAACACATAAGGTGTATAAGAGCTGTAGATAATGGAAGAAACTGGAGAACATGATGTTAAATAAACTATAGAGAAACAAATATAATGTACTCTCATATGAAATCTAAAAAATTTGAACTTAATGGAAACAGTGAAGACTAGTAACTAAGTGTTGGGGGATAGGGAGATGGCCAGTGGATACCTTCTGTTAGTTATGACTAATATACAGAGCATGGCATTACAAATCCATTGTACAAGTGAAATTTGCCCAGAGTAGATTTTATCTGTAAACACACACACACACAGACACACAGTCAGACAGATAGACACACACACCCCTAACCAAAACCAACAACTAAACAACAAAAAACTACGAGCCAGGCATCATAGTGCATGCCTATAATTTCAGCACCAGCATGCTGGAGGCAGGAGTTCAAAGGCAGCCTCAGTAATATGCAAGTGTGAAGCAGTGGATAAAAGCTCTTCCTACGTAAGCCGAACGGCCTCAGTTCAATAAGCTGGATGCAGTGGCACACATCTATGGCCTCTGTACTCCAACCGTTATAGGAGACAGATGAAAATCACCTGGAGCTTGGAGGCCAGCGGGCCTGGAGTAATGATAGATAGCGCAGGAGAAATGATAGAGACCATGTTTCAACAATGGAGAAGAGAACCAACTCCCAAAAGTTGTCCTCTGATTTCCACATGGCCCCCATGGCATGAGCCCCACTCACACGCCCTCTCTTACACACTTTGAAAGAAGATAAAAAGGAAAGAAAAAGAGCCCCAGGAGGCTCCTCAGGAAAGTGGAATGGAAGAGCCACCGCCCGAACGCTGTCCCCAAGGAGCAGTCGGTCAGTGATCCCGAAGAGACTGCTACCACAGCACAGCCCTCCTGTTCGGAAGAGGAAGGAGGAAATGGCCAGTGAAGCAGAAGACACAGCGAACATGAGTGTCCCTCAGAAAGAAGGACGTTTTCTTCCGAGGAGGAGCCAGCTGGCCCTGGGCCTGAAGGTGTTGCTGGTAGCAAGAGTGGCACAAAGAAAAAGAGAAAGTTCCAGAAAATACCTCAGGAGGATTAGAATGGACATTTTTTCCTGGGTGGAGAGGCATGCCCACAGATACCTTCCCAACTCCATGATAAACCCCAATAAAAATCACAAAAAATGGTAAAATAAATAAAATAAAAACAGATAAAAACTCAAAACAAACTGACATATATTAATAAATTTCATTGTATTTTTATTATGCATATATTTATCAAAACAATGTTTTATACCTTGAATTTATATGACTTTTATTTTTAAATATTTTTAAATATTTATTTATTTATTTATTTATTTATTTATTTATTTATTTATTTATTTATATGAATGTACTGTCTGCATGCAGGTTTGTGCACCCATGTTGTGCAATGCCTCGGAGGTCAGAACTGGAGTTCTGGAATTGGAGTTTCAGACGGTTCTCAGCCGCCATGTGGGTGCTGGGGATCGAACCCAGGTCCTCTGCAAGAGCAGTCGGTGCTCTTAACCGCTAGGCCATCTCTCCAGCCCCATCCATGACTGTTATTTTTAAATTCTTCAACACTTCAATAAACCTGGAAAAATATTTAATAGTGTACTTTTTTTTTTTTTTTTTTTTTTGTTTTTTTTTGAGATGGAGAGGGTGCATCTGTAGCCCCAGATGGCCTGGAACTTACTTTGTAGACCAGGGTGGCCTCAATCTCCAGAGATCTGTGCTGGGATTAAAGGCATGCACCATCACACCTGGCTTATTAGTGTACTTATTTTATGAGACTTAATTGAGTGGGTAGCTATTAATATCAGTGACATAAGAACACCAAAGTGACTGGACATTTAAAAATGACTGCCAAGCATGGTGGCACATCCCAGTTTGCCAGTATTTAGAAGGCTGGGAGCAGGATGATGATTGTCTGGATGCTAGCCTTGGCTACATAATGACTCTGCCACAAAAACAGAACAAGGGCTGGTGAAATGGCTCAATTCAGTATCCGGAACCCAGGTTAAGATACAGTGCTGGTTCACATCTGCACTCCTAATCCTCCTATCAGAGAGATGGGAAGTGAGAAGGGAGAACTGCCTGGCACATGTATCAGTGCAGCAGAAACAAGACAGACCCTGTGTCAAAAAAGGTGGAAGATGAGAACTGACTACCGAAGGCTGTCCTCTGACCTCCACAGGCATGCCCAAGAAACACGTCATACATAGGTGCACACACAACACAGGCACATACTCACATGATAATGATGATAATAATAATAAAAACATCAAAATAAGAATGATTAAATATATTAAGTAATCAAATGCTTTAATGCAACAACTAAGGTTCCTTACTATTCTCTATTTTTCATTTTAATTTCTTAATTTACCTTACCTCTAATCTGTATTTCCTTAAAAGGGGATTACCAAAGAGCAAACCACTGTCATAGAATTTTGGTGGACCCCAAGGACCCACCTGTTGGGATTACAAGTATGTACCACTATGCATGGTTTTAAAATATTTGTTTTGCACAGTTTCTTGGAATCAAACTTAGGTTCTCATGCCAGAGAAATGTTCTGATTTCTAGTGTAATAAAAGACCTCCATGTGATTAAGTACAATAGTGACCAGTTAAAGTCAGTTAATGTAAGGAATGACAATAAGAGATCTGTGCTGCACTTACACATTTTAAAGGCTATCTTTTAATTTAAGACCTAAAATGTACAATTCTGTAAATGACTGATATAGGTCAAAGACCTTTCGTACACACTGACTGAAATTTCTCTCTTCTTACATAAAGCACACCTACCAGGAGTTAACTCATGATTTTCAGGTTAGGCTTCTTCGAAGCATCCCCAAAACCATTGAGAGACATTACAAAATAATCTGCAAAATAATATGAATACCACATAATATTTTCTAATATTTTATAGTAAATATTTTAATTAAAATATTTTACTTATTTTTATGTGTATGAGTGTATTGTCTGCATTTGTGTAAGTGCACCTGTGTCATGCAATGCTAGCAGAGGTCAGAAGAGGGCTTTGCTTTTCCTGGAACTAGAGTTACAGACAGTCGTCAGGTGCCATGTGAGTGCTGGGAATTAAACCAGGTCCTCCACAGAGCAGCCAGTGCTCTTACCTGCTGAGCCATCTCTCCAGGCTCAGTAAAAATAATTTTATAGTAACCCCCCCCAACTAGAGCAAACAATATTTAAACGCTCTTTGCTGTGTTTTTCTAAGATGTATGACCTAGTCTTTTTAGACAGTCTTCTTTTTACACTCTTACAATAGACATAATTAGGTTGGAATAAGAAACTAAGAACTCCTTGGTGAGGAAAATGTCCAATCTGCAATACAGGAAAAATCCTAACAAGGAAGCAAACTGCCTTCAAGTCAATAATGTTGCTACTGCATTTACAGAGGAAATAGAGGGCAGCAGCTGACTTGCTATAATGGCCAAGTAGAGATTTAGTTGCGAGAGTTTCTACTTTGAAAGCTTATCCATTTTTCCCTAAAAATAGAACAGTTAAACAAGGGGGCAATAATCAATCTTCATGAGAAAAAGCTCGGGGTCTAGTTACTTAGTTCAGGCTGTGATCTTCATGTCCACTGATTGCGGAGTGCTACGACTGGAGGTGTACAGCACCACCTCCACTCGCGTGATGTCTTCGGATCTATTTTAGGGTCTCTCAACTTCTCTCATAAAAGTAAACAAATATATATGAGGATCCAGTAACACTGTTCAATACAGCTTAGTATTTTATTCACTGCCAGGTACCTCTGAAGGGTGCACTCAGATAAGTGCATTCAATAATTATTCTTTGATTTATTAAAGGAACCACTAAAATCCTTAGAATATCAATAAACAAGTGAGAAGATCTAACCAAACTCTATCAAGCTGGAGTGCTTTTCAACTTTCCACTAAACATAAGTTATAAGAGATCAATTTCTGGGCTGGAGGGATAGCACAGCCATTAAAAAAAAAAGATCAATTTC
The DNA here is from genome assembly GCA_009823505.1 of Rhizomys pruinosus. Lineage (NCBI taxonomy): Eukaryota > Metazoa > Chordata > Mammalia > Rodentia > Spalacidae > Rhizomys > Rhizomys pruinosus. Next base: position 225,052 of record VZQC01012004.1, read on the forward strand.
TTTGTATCTGTGAATGGTCTTGGGAATATATGAAGCTGCTATAATCAAAACATCTAAATATTAAGAGAAATGCTCTGAGAACTCAGCATACATAGCACAATATTCTTGCTAATAAAAGTATTTACTGGTTGGAATATGAAAAAATATTAAATAAACATTAAATAAAATAAAACTCTTGTCAGAAAACATTTAAAATTTTCTACACAAATAGAATTTGTTGTGTCAGGGAAACTTGTACATATGAGAGCTACTCAACACAATACTAATATGTGTAAATATTTAAAATCAATATGCATCTTTAACTCTGCTATAAAACAGATGGTAAGTGGGTTTTCTGGAACAACCAGACAAGACCAGGGCAGCCAATGTCCTGCGCTGTCCTCCCTCTTGCAAAGCAGATGCCCTCTACAGCAGTCTCATTAACCTGACCCTGTTAGTAAAAGGGTGTGTTCTTGAGATACAGAAAAATGATTACAAAATGTATACCTTTCACATAAAAATCTATCAATATTTTGAATGACAAATTGGTTTCTAGCACAAAATGCTGCTGCTAGAGAATTAACAGTCCTAGAAACACCTTCAGAAGATCATAGGGTCTTTCAAGCAGAATTGTTTTGGTCACATATTGAACTATCTTGGACAGATGGGCTCTATGAGCTTAAACCAACTCCAAAAAACTTACTTAATTATTAGTGAAAAATGATGGGCATAAGGAATTTTATATATAAATTGGACTTTATAAAGCACCATTTTTATTCAGATAGCTTTTAGCCTTTGATTTTTATTTGCAGAACCCACAGATTCTCAAACACTTGTTTACTCTCCATTTGAAACACACATCCAATGACTGCATCGTGACGGAACTGCTACCTCCAGCACTGTCTGCCCAGTAAAACAGTCTTCTAAGTCCTCAAGCACACTAATGACTTTGCCATAAAGCCTTTGCACTGATTCCCTCTGCCTAGAATGGCTGTCTGAGATCTTCCCTTACTGGCTGCTTCTAGTGACTCCAGAATCAACTCAAATACCATCTTAATGCTTGCTGGCTTCTCTAACCACTTAACTCCAGCATTGCCCTTTGTGCTGTCGTTATTGCCTGTCATTGTCATTTTTGCTGTTCTCACACCACTTAAACCCCTGACATCTTGTTTTCCACTACCTTTACTTTATCATCACTGTAATATAAGTTATTAGAAAAGTCTGTCTTATTTACTACAGTATCCCAGAGCATGGGGTACAGTACACCTTCAATCAACACAACTGAACAAGTAAATGAGTTTGACCAAATTTTTTTCAAACCAAAAGCTCTAATCTCTGACCTACTTTAAAGAGTATATTGAAAAAAAAAAACCTGTGGGAGGATATATAGACATATAAAGAGATATATAAGCACTTGGGAGGCAGAGGCAGGCGGATCTTTGTGAGTTCAAGGCCAGCCTGGTCTACAGAGTGAGTTCCAGGACAGCTGGAGCTACAAAAAAAAAAAAAAAAAAAAAAAAAAAGACACAAACAAAAAAAAAAAAAAAAAAAAAGATATATAAAGAGCCTGCACTTTCCACAGGTGCAATCATTAGTCACTTGGGCTCATGCAACCTAGTCTGGGAGCAGGAGAGGAGCTGGGCACGTTCCTGAGTTTACAGCTGTGATCAGTCAAGAAGTTAACATGGAAGAATTAATAAACTCTTTATAAGGAAGCAAACAAAATCACAGGCCAAAGAAAAACCAGAGAATAGCCTAAGTTCGAATCACTCACAGGACTATCCACAACTGACACAATGTTGTGGAGTTCTAAAATACCAGGAAAGGCCACCAGACCCAAATCAAATGTTAATCATCCAAAAAAGCCTGTTGCTGCTGGCCAACAAGCTCAGTGCCCAATTATTATCATCTGCCCCAAATGAGTCTAAGAGAGAACCTTTTAAAGGGGAGGCCAACAGAACTAAGCTGCCTTGCACTTTTGGCCTACTTAGAAAATGTCAGGGTGACTTTAAGCAGGATAAGCAAGTTATAAAAGCAAAAAACCAGCAGTTAATTAGGTCTATGTTTCAAAGCTTGGATGCAAAGTTGGGCAACAAGGGGAAGGAATCTGGGCTGCATGGAGTTTGCCATGCAGCCTTGAACTAAGAGTAAACTATTGCTAAGAAGGGAACTTAAGGGTCTTCTCTGTTCAAAGTGGATTTTTCGGATCATTACAACTTCCCAGAATTTGTTTTTGTCAACTTTTGCATGGTGGCCAGCACTGTGTCTAACACCCACTGAGTAATCAAAACATGCTTGTTGGATGGATTCTAGAGTTTTAATTACATAATCATACTTAAACATGTATAAACTAGAATTTTTGTTTTATTTGTTTTAGGGTGGTTAACTTTCTGTATTATAGTCTTTATATGTAATCTTGTAAGCAAGACCTTCTTTTCTCCTATATTTCCTTCCTATAGAAGGAAATAACCACAGTATTTCATCTTCCATCTGTTTTTATATAGTATGCTGTCTCTTCACGTATCCAGACAACTATCTCAGGTAAACATTCTGGAACAGGATTTTTTTTGTGGTCATTTAACAGAGGTGCAATTTAAGTAAGTGAAGATATTAGCAGAATTACTTACATCATGCACAATTATGTTTTTATTTCCTTAATCCTAGCACTTGGTAGGCAGAGGCAGGCAGATCTTTGTGAGTTCAAAGCCAGCCTGGTCTACAGAGTGAGTTCCGGGACAGCTGGGGCTACAGGGAGACCCTGTCTCGAAAAAAACAAAAAAAAAAAAAAAAAAAATCAATAATATCGGGCTGGAGAGATAGCCTAGCGGTTAAGAGCACCGACTGCTCTTGCAGAGGACCCGGGTTCGATCCCCAGCACCCACATCACAGCTAAGAACGGTCTGTAACTCCAATTCCAGGAGAACTCCAGTTCCAGGGGAATCTGACACCCTCTTCTGAGCTCCGCACCATTGCACGACAGGGGTGCACAGACCTACATGCAGACAGTACATTCATACACATACAAAAATAAAAATAAAATGAAAAAAAATGTATTAAAAATAACAATAATATCAAGATGTGGAACAAAGACAAAAATAAGATTGTCGGCTTAATAAAAAGTATGCACACTTAATTTCCATTATGCTTGACGTTGCATTATCTATATATTCATCTTTTCTATTCTATGGCTTTTTAAATCTTTAAAAATTAAATGTTAAAAAAAAAATAAATGTTTAAGTCCCTTCTCTTAAAAAAGAAAATGCTGGGTGTGGTGGCACACACCTTTAATCCCAGCTGAGGCAGGCATATCTCTTTGAGTTCAAGGCCAGCCTGCTCTACATAAAGAGTTCAGTGCAACTGGGACTACAGGTCCCAAGAAGAGCCCCCCCCCCAAAAAAATCAACTATTAAAATAAATTTTATTGGGGCAGGAGAGATTGCTCAGTTGTTAAGAACACTTGCTGCTCTTGCAGGGGGCCACACAGCAGTTTACAACCAGCTATAACTCCATTTCCAGGGGATCCAACACCCTCTTCTTGCACCCTACAGGCACTCACTGCACATGTGGTGTTCATAAGTACATACAAGCAAAAACAGTCATACATGTAAAATTTAAAAATCTTAAAAAATACATTTTACTTATTCCTTTTAACCTTTTTAGTGTGAATACTACAAAATCTAAAATTACATTGGCAGCTGATATTGTATTTTCTGACTAGAAAGCAATGATGCAGAACCACTGAACTTTGCTCAATGATATGAAGGGCCACAAAAGTATGAAGACAACAGAAACACATGTAATAAGGCTGAGGCGAGAGGACTGTGAGTCAGGGTCGGCCTGGGTTAGCATGTAAAATCATCTTAAAAAACAAAACCTATCCGGGTGTGGTGGCACACGCCTTTAATCCTAGCACTTGGGAGGCAGAGGCAGAGGCAGGTGGATCTTTGTGAGTTCAAGGCCAGGCTGGTCTACATAGTGAGTTCCAGGACAGCCGGAGCTACAGGGGAGACCCTGTCTCAAAAGAACAACAACAACCAAAAAAAAACAAAACAAAAAAAACCCCAAAACAAAAACAACAACAAAAAAAACCAAAAACAAAAACAAAAAAACAGACAAAATAATCAAAAAGGATTTCAAAATCTGCACTGCTGACAAACAGATGCAAAACTGTTTACTAACGAGTAAAACGTACACAGTATTGAGATATGCCACACAGAAAATACTATAGCCATAACTTCTATTCTATTTAGTAGTAATTTTCCTGGATTCTGAAGTTTCTTCATTTGCAGAGTACGAACACCGTACTTTTGCTTACTATCATTCTACTTTATAATGTTACAGGGAAGGCTCAAAGAATTGGTGAGCATCTTATAAAATATAAAATCCTTCACAAATAACAAGTCACACTGTGGAGGGGAAAGGTTATAATTACCTTTATATGTTCTAAAACAGCAGTGGCAACATTTGTATGGAGATCGATAAGTCTTTTTTTTTCAAGAAGTTCTGGCAATGAACTACAAGTTGCAAAAAATTGAAAATTAACCACAAAACTGTCTAAGAAAATAATGCATACCTTAATAAAACCCCTGCCTAGCTTTTCCTGAGAAAACTCAGAACACTGAATTGGTAACAAAGACAAGTTAAACTAGATCTCTGGGCTTGAACAGAGAGTTTATATTACTTTTTTAAAAAATTTTATTTATTTTTCTATGTGTATCAATGTACTGTCTGCATGTAGGTCTGTGCACCCCTGTCGTGCAATGGTGCAGAGGACAGAAGAGGGTCTCAGATTCCCCTGGAACTGGAGTGCTCTTGGAATTGGAGTTACAGCTGCCTTTTGGGTGCTGGGGATCGAACCCGGGTCCTCTGCAAGAGCAGTCGGTGCTCTTAACCGCTAGGCTATCTCTCCAGCCCCTAGTTTATATTACTTTTATGCAGATCAAATGCTTCTTATTTTAAAATAATCTGGTTTCCACATAGGATGTTTATAATGTTTTACATTCTGCTTCTAAAGTTTAGGGGTTTAGAATAAAATTAGGTGAATAGAAATGTGCTTTTATCTACAATTCTAAAACAAATTGACCACTGCTTCACTTAGTAACAGAAGCAATAAAATTAATAATTACTGGCTCTACTTTTTCATTAATATTATTTTCCTAGTAAAATTACTCACACTAGAAATTTGTAGCTCTTCAAAGAAACAAATAATCTGCTGTACTAAGAGGAATAGAAATTAGCTTGAGCATGTTAAAAGCACAATTAGTTCTTCAATTTGCCATTACCTACCATTTCCTATCATTAAAATATTAATTCTTTTTTTTTTTTTTTTTTTTTTTTTTTTTTTTTTTTTTTTAGTCCCAGCTGGCCTGGAGCTCACTCTGTAGACCAGGCTGGCCTTGAACTCACAGAGATCCGCCTGCCTCTACCTCCCAAGAGCTGGGATTAAAGGTGTGTGCTACCACACCAGGCCCTAAAAATACTAGTAATTCTTAACTTCCAAAATAAATCTCATCGTTAGAAAGATGTGTTGTGTACCTACCTAACAGCTGATGTCAGCTTAGCTGTGTTGTCAGAAAGCATACTTATGGCTCCTTCATCTTCCCCTTCTAGTCCCTGGGAAGGGGAAAAAAAGCTCTCGGAACTTCAAAATTTCCAGGCAAAAGCATAAAAGTCAACACAATCCAAAGATTACTGATAAACAGCAAGTTAGGCCACAGAGCATGACCATTCTCCTTTGAGCGTAAGCATATACACTTTTGGACAGTTCCAGGAAAGTTCTGGTCACTATGTTAATGGTAGAGTAAGTAAAGGATTGGCTGGCATTGTCAAACAAGACCTGACGTCAGACCAAAGTATGGAAGAACAGAAGTGCTGGAGCATGCGTCTCCAAAAGTCAAGTCACAGCTTATTCCTGAAAATTGTTTTCTTCTTAACATTTAGGTATTATTTTTCAAAAGGGTTTGGTGGCACATGCTTATAATGCCAGCACTCAGAAGGCAGAGGCAGGACCGCCATGATTCTAAGACCAGTCTGGGTTATACGGTGAGACGGTGTCTCCAAAACAAACAAAAAAACCTGAAATAGTTAAGAATAATTTTGTTATTATTAAAGTAACAAATGGCCTTGAACTTTTATGGGAGAAACGGAGTGAGCTCTTTAAAAAAATCTGTCTAGATCTCCTTCCTTCACTGAGTAATTCTTTGGAAGCAAGAAGGATCTTACCATAATGCTCTTCAGACGTTTAACCTCATCTTCTTGTGCTCTGTAAGATTCTAGCTCTTGTTGAACTGATTCTGCAACTTCCGGGAATGGACTAAAAACAATATTGTACAAGAGTAATCATGAGTATGACACCGAAATTGTTTTCTTATGAATTCTGAAATACAGACAAGACTTACTATTATTTTAAACATATTTAACTAGTTTTGGGCATATTTTATATATAAGATGGCCAGAAAACATTCAACACAAATAAATGTAGTATTAAAATGAGTAGCCAGGAATGATAGCAAACCCCTTTAATCTCAGCACTTGGGAGGCAGAGGCAGGTAGATCTCTGTGAGTTCAAGGCCAGTCTGGTCTACGTAGCAAGTTCCAGGCCAGCAGGGGCTACAGGAAGACACTATCTCCCAAAAATAAGAATAACAAAAAAGTCTTAATAATTAGAAATCTGAACAAATTTAAATTTTACTTCCAGTCTTTTCATTAATGAGATCACATTTTTTTCTTCAACTATACACTTACTATATGAACAAAAAATAAAATATTTATATGACCGAAAATCAAAGGGAGAAGTCATAGTATATTTATTAAACATTAAATACTATTACCAGTTAGCAGGTGTCAGAGGGTCCATTTAACTATAATGACAGCATTTAAAAAAAAAATCATATGCAAGTAATGGTGAAAAAAAATTCTGTACTCTTAATTCCAACACTTATATCCTATCTTAATAATGCATTTTAATAAAACATAATTTCATATTATTTCACCATTATAGAAAGAATATAGATAGGAAATTCCAAAGTAAAGAATATTATTTATAGATTATTAATAGGACCCAAACCACTATCTATAGTCAGAAATACTAAAACAGCAACAGTTCTCTGATGATAAAGTTTTTGCGAAAATGATTTTCCTTTAAAGTTCTAAGCATAAACATACAAAAAACTACAGAATGTTGAATTAAGGCTATTTCCTATTTCTCTTCAAACATAAATGTAAGACGAGGCCCCAAAGAACAGATATATCATGGACAAAGATAAACCTGTGTCTTTATATATATTTGAAATTTCCAAAATTATAGATGGAAACCACTGTGTTATTTCTTAGAGAAATGATTTTTTTCTTTATTTGTTTACAATGACTTCTCTGGTTATGAGCACTAGAAAATTTTTACTGCAGTTACTGACTGCAAAGTTTTAAGCACCCTAAACTTTAAAGGGAGAAAGTAGCATATGGGATATGTACATTGGTACAAATCACATGACAAATTACTATCATTTTTTTACCCATTATTTCTTTTTTTTTTTTTTTTTTTTT
>VZQC01012004.1:234761-290611 GCA_009823505.1 Rhizomys pruinosus
CTTTGGCCTTTTGAGACAGGGTTCCCTTGTTAGGCGCACCAGACTGATCTTGCGAAATCTCCACTCTTGTAGACCGGCTTGGCTCTTGAACTTCACAAAGATCCGCTCTCTCTTGGCTCTCTGCCTCTCAAAGTTTATGCTAAGATTACGTAGGGCAGTGGCTGCCTACTGCCCAGTTTACATTCCCCATTCAGTTTTTAATGGTGCTTGAAGTCACACCTTTTTGTTTTTCGAGACTTAGGTTCTTACCTCCACAGAACAGGAGTAGAGAGGTATGGGGGTCTATAAAAGGCACATATGGAGCAAAAGGAAAAAAAAACCTAAAAGGTTTTCCATCACAAAACCTCAAGTTGAGAAGTATAAAAGCTGGTCTTAATAGACTAGGGTCAATGGAGCCCAACGAAAGTCACGAGCTAGCAGTACAAATGAGAAAAAAAAAAAGCTTTTTTTTTTTTTATTTCTGTATGTGTATCAATGTACTGTCTGCATGCAGGTCTGTGCACCCGTGTCGTGCAATGCCGCGGAGGTCAGAAGAGGGTCTCGGATTCCCCTGGAGCTGGAGTTCTCCTGGAATTGGAGTTTTAGACGGCTCTCGGCTGCCATGTGGGCGCTGGGGATCGAACCCGGGTCCTCTGTAAGAGTGGTCGGCGCTCTTAACCGCTAGGCCATCTCTCCAGCCCCAAGTATGTACTTTTTTTATTTATTATTTTTTATGTGTATGAGTGTAGTGTCTGCATGTAGGTTGGTGCACCCGTGTTGTGCAATGCTGCAGAGGTCAGAAGAGGTCAAATGTCGGATTCTCCTGGAACTGGAATTAAAGACAGTTCTTAGCCGCCATGTGGGTGCTGGGAATTGAACCCAGGTCCTCTACAAGAGCAGTCAGTGCTCTTAACTGCTGAGTCATCTCTCCAGCCCAGGATTTTAGCTTTTAAAATTATGTAAGAACAAAAGATATTGAAAGGAAACATCTTTAAACAGCTAAGCTTTATTAACAAGTACTATTTCCATGGTGATGGCACAGCTCATTCGAATATAGGTGACTTGTTAGCAAAATTGCTGCCCTAAAAATAGGACAGCATATTATTACTGAAGTATTGACAGAATACTTAAAATACAAAATGGTCAAGGGATGAAATATGCCAAGAGTTCTGAGAAATAACATAAAAGCAGAAAGAACATTTCCATTGTTTGCATAATAGCAAAGCAAGTAAGAAAAAGTAATTTCAATCTTGAAAATTGGGAAATTAATGCTGGCTGTGTCCTGGTATATAGAACATTCTGTGCTGTACTCAATTATGCAAAAGCAATTGAACGTTTGTACACAAATAAGGCAATACAATTGGTTTTTTAACATAGTAGAGGCTAATCTGTTTCAATGGAGACTTAAATGACTGGACAATGGTGCCTCGAATTACCATATATAAATAAATTGCATTAAAAAGTGCGAAAAACAGAGAAGACTTCAGCAGTCTTGTTTTCCTCTCACAAGTTGAAGAAGATCAGTAAAGCTAAAGATAGCTAATGTCAACAAAATTACCTTTGAATAATAGAAATGACACCTAAGATTTGTATTCCTATGTGACAAAAAGCAAAGCAGAATAAAAATAATTTTTATTTGGCAAGAATTTACAACCTCTTTAACTTCAAATATTATTACAGTAATCGCTGAACAGCTAGTTTATTTTCAACTTGGGAGTCAAAAGTAAAATGTCAAGAACCAAAATTTTCCTACTGGGGTAACACTAGGTAACAGTAATAGATCCTTAAACTTATATAGCCTCATTAATTATCAAGAGGGAAAGAGAATAAGAATAAGGGAGGGACATATAAGTGCTTCTTGACAGTGATGGAAGTGGACACAATGAGGGATGCAAGGAGAGGAAGGGGGCGCCCAACAGCTCTAGCATCTCCCACAGCTCTGGCTCTTGCACTGATCCCGCCCTACAGGAAATGTGTCCTTTCCATGACCTGAAGATAGGCACGTGTGTTGTCTCAACTTAAGAACTCTAGTCTCTAAAAGGAAGTGTGACTTTCTAGAGATCTCATCTGAGCAATAAGTACCAGGGATATCACCAGTGAGAAAAGGAACGACTGGTAACATGGGTGATGATCTGCGTCCATTTTCTCTAGAGTTGGCAAATATCTCACCTGAAAAATCACAATCATTTCCTCCAAACAAGATTTAGTAGTTAAGTAAAAATTGAGTTTCATTTTTTATCTAAAAGCAATTAAGAAAGAGGAGATAATAATCTCCATCAAATGAATCAAGAGGCTCACGCATCAGACTTTCAATCTAATGGCAATAGCTACAATACACCTTCAACTGATTTTTACAAAATTAAAGTGGTATTTGAAAAATAAAATCTTCAAAGGCCTTCCCCAAAACTAATTTCAATGAAGGGAAATTTGGGACATTAAGGGTTTTTTTGTTTTGTTTTTTGTCTTTTTGAGACAGGGTCTCTCTGTAGCCCCAGCTGTCCTGGAACTCACTATGTAGAGCAGGCTGGCCTTGATGAGACACTTGAGTTTTTAAGCAAATGACAGTTTAAATTTATTCCTACTGTCCCTGAATGCTTCAAAACCAGTTTCAAGTCTGATCCAGTGGACATTATCCATTTAACAAAACAATTTAGTGACGTTCTTAGCACTGCAACTGTATTTCTCATTGAGAAACAATGCTCTTATTCCAAGAAGCACGGTATCTACAACTCTTGATGAGAAGAGTCCAGAAGCTTGAATGGAACCAAAAGTTACCCAGTAGACCATATTTGCCTAACACTTCAGAATAAATACACCCATATTAAATAAGATGAGCTTCTAAATCAGTATTTACAATCACACTGCTCTACTGAATGGCTAAAGATACGACATTCAGAATGATGATGTGTAGACTTTAAAAGTTGTTCCTAGCCTAAACTTTGGTGATTGCTTTTGCAGAACACTCGTTTGTGCAGGAACTCTTTCTGTAGGCTGACAAATAAAGAAAAAAATCAACTATGTGCCTCAAGTAGATGAAAGGAGACTTTTTCTTTACATGAATATATCAAAAAAAGCCAGGTGTGGTGGTGCACACCCTTAATTCCCCCAGCACTTGGCAGGCAGAGGCAGGCACTCTCTGGGAGTTCAAGGCCAGACTGGTCTACATAGTGAGTTCCAGGACAGCCTGGGGCTACAGGGAGACCCTATCTCAAAAAGACCAAAAAAAAAAAAAAAATCAGCCAAAAAATATACAGAAGAAATGGTAGTCTTAGCAAATATCCATTTGCCATCAGCAATTAATATAACTTGGGGGGGTAAAAAGAATCAATGACACTAAGACCTTTAGGAAAAAGATTAATGGAGAACTTTGCCATGGTGGAATATGTTCACAAAATTCAAATCATCAATCATCTCCTCCTCCTCCTCCTCCTCCTCCTCCTCCTCCTCCTCATCGTTGTCGTCATCATCACTCTGACACATTTCTTGTGATGTCATAAAACAGAAACTACATAATACCACTCTTAAGTGGGCTTGACAAAGACTTGAGCCAAATGTAATCCAATTTCTGGCTCTAGCAGTACAGAGGAAATATGAGGGTGAAGACCCATGCCAAACTGTACCATATGAGTATAATCACTCAAAGCAGAAAAGAGGGAATTTATGGAAGAATGACTAAATTACTGTGACAAAAAATTATAATAAAAAAGGAGTAAGGAGCTCCTGGCACCCACCTGTGTCTCCTTCCTAACACTGGGGTTACAGATGTCCCATAACCACGCCTGGCTTTTTATGTAGGTGCCAGGTATCCAAAGTCATGCTTGTGCAGCAAGTACTTTGCCCAGGGAGCCATCTCTGCAGTACACCTGAAGCACTTGTGCAGTACTTACAGTGCCAGGGAAAAGCTGGATGTCTATGGGGCTTTATTATATGGTTCTTTTATTTTTGTCTTTTTTTTTTTCATTGTCTTACTAGGAACTGAACCCAGCGCCTCATTCATTTTAGGCAGGCACTCTACTACTGACCTACCATCCTACATCTTAATTTTACTCTTATTTGAAATACTTAAAAATTTAAAAATTATTGCTCATAAGAATGAAGCAGGGGTTGGCGTGTAGCCCACAAGTGTTCTTCCTTGCAACTGTAATATAAAAGCATATTCTGAGATGGGTCTACTCATCCAAATCTCTGAGTGAATAGAGTGAGCAGAGCTCCCCTGACTATACAGATAGCACATGGAGCACAAATGCCAGAAGATATACATGCTACTTTAAGCCACTGAGAGCTGAAGGTTGATTCAGACTTTGGAGCATCATCACAGGCAAGGTATCCTATATCAGCAGTATCTCTGGAAAGCTCACTCTTAACTAAGCAGAGTTCCCAATGACCCCAGCAACTATGAGCTGGATGGAACCCATCCAGACAAATTGCCAACAATAGGGAGACATTTTCTACTAGCCCTCATGTAATAACTTCAATTCGCAAACAAATTATTCAGTTTTTAAAACTGTTAAGATTTTGGACCTGAAGATTGGAAACTACACTGTCCAATATTATTGTCATGAGCGGTAGCTAAGTACCTGGATTGTGGCTAGTCATAACTGAGATGTAACATAACTGGAAAACAGACTCTGAATTTATAGGATTTCATATATAAAGAAGAAAACAGAAAATATTTAATGCTCTAAATTGATTATATGTTGAATGCAAAACTTGCAGTGTTAGATTATATAAAAACATACTACTGGGGCTGGAGAGATGGCCTAGCGGTTAAGAGCGCCGACCGCTCTTGCAGAGGACCCGGGTTCGATCCCCAGCACCCACATGGCGGCCGAGAACCGTCTGAAACTCCAATTCCAGGAGAACTCCAGTTCCAGGGGAATCCGAGACCCTCTTCTGACCTCCGCGGCATTGCACGACACGGGTGCACAAACTTGCATGCAGACAGTACATTCATACACATACAGAAATAAATAAAATTAATTAAAAAAAGTAAAAACATACTACTAAGTTTCACCTATTCCTTCTTATTTTTTTAGTGTTTGACTAATAGAAAAATCTAAAATTACTTCGGTAGTGGTAATATAGTCTTTTGGAACCATTAAAAAGAGAGAAAAGAAATAAGAAAAAAACAACAAAAGTATACGCATGCCTGTAATCCTAGCTCTTATAAGGCTGAGGGCAGAGGACTGCTGAGCTCAAGTAAAGCTGGGCTACTTCCAGCCCAGCTGGGACTACACAGTGAGGCTGTAGCTCAAAAACAAACAAAACAGCCAGGCATGCTGATCCATGCTTTTAATTTGAGTACTCGGGATACAGTGGCAAAGGGATCTATGTCCAGTTGAGGCCAGCTTGGTGTACACAGTGAGTTCCGTGCCAGCAGAAGCTACGGGGAGACCCTGTCTCAAAAAGACTGAAACAACAACAGCAACAAAAAGTGAAATAAAATTTAAAATATCAGTTTCATAGTTTTTTTTTTTTTTAAAGCTGGGCTATAGAAAAAGTATCAGGCCAGCCCAGGCCACAAAGTCATGTCTCAAGAAAGGGTAGAATAATTTAATTTAGAAACTCTGAGGAAAACAATTAGTTAAAAGAAAAAAAAAAACCTGTAAAATGCTCTATTACCAACTACAGATAAGAGAAATTTCACATAACATTATTTACTAAGCAACTAGGATATAGGGGAGAAACAGCAGAACCAAAAGTTAGATTATAAGCAGTGTGCAAAAGATAAAGAGATTTCCAAGGTTTCAAAAACAAGTAAAAGATGCCGAGACAAAACATCGTCCATTGTTTTGACTCAGGGTAAGCATTCTTTCCAGAGGGGCGACACAAACCAGTTTTCCCACCACCAAGACACAATGAAGTCATGACTACCTAAGTGTTAATTTTGATTCTTATGCCCGAACTAAAGGAAAAGGGTAATACAATGTTTTTGTCAGAAGAGTGTGTTTTCCATTTTACATGGCAAGAATAATCTTTTTAACACAGAGCAGCTGTCTCAGCTCTCATAGTTGTTCCCAAAGTTTAATATCTAAGTAATTATCGACAGTTTTGATTTTTTTGGCAACCAGTTTAATTTCCTATCTGAAGGTTTTACTCCATCTTGTGGAGGCAAAGGGTAGAGACAATAGTTATTAATAATTCTGAAAGCTCTGAAGAAACTTCAAAAGTAGCAGTTTTTAAAAATCACCCCCTCTCCAGGATGCCATAAGCTTCTGCTGAGTCTGTTGTCCTCCCTTGGTCCTGACTCAGGAAGGGGTAATTTCCCCCTTTTCTTCTTTCTTGTCTTTTTTCTTTGGATACTGGCCAGAGCCTAAGGATGCTTTTCCACATACTCTGGGCTTCCTTACTCTTTCTTCCCTCCCCTTCATGTACCTGACCTCCCTATTGGCTTAACTCAAACTGCTCGGCTTTCCCCTCTTCACTTCTCTCTCTTCTCTCCTCCCTTCCCCCTTCCCTCCCTTCCCCTCCCCTCCTCTCCCTTCCTTCCCCTCTCCCTCTCCTCTCCTCCCCTTTCTCTGAAGGTCAGGCCTCACATATGCTAGTCAAGCATGCCACCACTGAGTCCCCATGGTGAAGTTTTTAAAGAAGTAGCATTTCTTTCTTTCTTTCTTTCTTTCTTTCTTTCTTTCTTTCTTTCTTTCTTTNTGACAAATAAAGAAAAAAATCAACTATGTGCCTCAAGTAGATGAAAGGAGACTTTTTCTTTACCTGAAATACAACAATAAGCCAGGCTGTGGTGGTGCACACCCTTAATTCCCCCAGCACTTGGCAGGCAGCGGAGGCACTCTCTGGGAGTTCAAGGCCAGACTGGTCTCCAAGTGAGTTCCAGGACAGCCTGGGGCTACAGCGAGAACTATCTCAAAAGACCAATAAAAAAAAACAACATCAGCCAAAAAAAAACTAACCGAAGAAATGGTAGTCTTAGCAAATATCCATTTGCCATCAGCAATTAATATAACTTGGGGGGGTAAAAAGAATCAATGACACTAAGACCTTTAGGAAAAAGATTAATGGAGAACTTTGCCATGGTGGAATATGTTCACAAAATTCAAATCATCAATATTCTTACTCCTCCTCCTCCTCCTCCCCTCCTCCCTCCTCCTCTCATCGTTGTCGTCCTCATCACTCTGACACATTTCTTGTGATGTCATAAAACAGAAACTACATAATACCACTCTTAAGTGGGCTTGACAAAGACTTGAGCCAAATGAATCCCATTTCTGGCCTCTAGCAGTACAGAGGACATATGAGGGTGACGACCCATGCCCAAACTGTACCATAGAGTATCATCACTCAACGCCGAAGAAAAGAGGGGAATTTATGGGAATGACACATTACTGGACAAAACATATAATAAAAAAGGATTAAAGGAGCTCTGGTCACTCCCACCTGTGTCTCCTCCTCCTCAACACGGGGTTACAGATTCCCATAACCACGGCTGCGCTTTTTAATGTGGCGCCAGGTATCCAAATTCCTGCTTGTGCAGCAAGTACTTTGCCCAGGGAGCCATCTCTGCAGTACACCTGAAGCACTTGTGCAGTACTTACAGTGCCAGGGAAAAGCTGGATGTCTATGGGGCTTTATTATATGGTTCTTTTATTTTTTCTTTTTTTTTTTCATTGTCTTTACTAGGAACTGAAACCCGCGGGCTCTCATTCATTTTTGGCAGGACTCTATACTTGACCTACCATTCCTACATCTTAATTAATCTATTTGAACTACTAAAATTTTAAAAATTATTGCTATAGAATGAAGCAGGGGTTGGCGTGTAGCCCACAAGTGTTCTTCCTTGCAACTGTAATATAAAAGCATATTCTGAGATGGGTCTACTCATCCAAATCTCTGAGTGAATAGAGTGAGCAGAGCTCCCCTGACTATACAGATAGCACATGGAGCACAAATGCCAGAAGATATACATGCTACTTTAAGCCACTGAGAGCTGAAGGTTGATTCAGACTTTGGAGCATCATCACAGGCAAGGTATCCTATATCAGCAGTATCTCTGGAAAGCTCACTCTTAACTAAGCAGAGTTCCCAATGACCCCAGCAACTATGAGCTGGATGGAACCCATCCAGACAAATTGCCAACAATAGGGAGACATTTTCTACTAGCCCTCATGTAATAACTTCAATTCGCAAACAAATTATTCAGTTTTTAAAACTGTTAAGATTTTGGACCTGAAGATTGGAAACTACACTGTCCAATATTATTGTCATGAGCGGTAGCTAAGTACCTGGATTGTGGCTAGTCATAACTGAGATGTAACATAACTGGAAAACAGACTCTGAATTTATAGGATTTCATATATAAAGAAGAAAACAGAAACTTATTTTACTGCTCTAAATTGATTATGTGGAATGCAAAAACTTGCAGTGGTTCTATATAATAAAACATTACTACTGGGGCTGGAGAGAGAGGCCTAGCGGTTAAGAGCGCCGGAACCGCTCTTGCAGAGTGACCCGGGTTCGATGCCCAGAACCCAACCAGGCTGGCCTAGAACCTTCTGAAACTTCCATTCCAGGCGGAATCCAGGTTCCAGGGGAATCCGAGACCTCTTCTGACCTCCGCGGCCATGCACGACACGGGTGCACAAAACTTGCATGCAGACAGTACATTTTTTTTTTTTTTTAATTTAATAAAATAATTTAAACAAAAAGTAAAAACCTACTACTAAGTTTCACCTATTCCTTCTTATTTTTTTAGTGTTTGACTAATAGAAAAATCTAAAATTACTTCGGTAGTGGTAATATAGTCTTTTGGAACATTAAAAAAGAGAGAAAAGACATAAGAAAAAAAAATAACTAAACAAAAGTATACGCATGCCTGTAATCCTAGCTCTTATAAGGCTGAGGGCAGAGGACTGCTGAGCTCAAGTAAAGCTGGGCTACTTCCAGCCCAGCTGGGACTAAAAAAAAAAAAAAAAACTCAAAAAACAAACAAAAACAGCCAGGCATGCTGATCCATGCTTTTAATTTGAGTACTCGGGATACAGTGGCAAAGGGATCTATGTCCAGTTGAGGCCAGCTTGGTGTACACAGTAAGTTCCTTTGCCAGCAAGAAGCTACGGGGGACCCATGTCTTGAAAAGACTGAAACAACAACAGCAACAAAAAGTGAAATAAAAATTTAAAATATCAGTTTATCGTTTTTTTTTTTTTTAACGCTGGGCTATAGAAATCAATGTCCTCAGGCCAGCCCAGGCCCAAAGTCAAATGTCTCAAGAACGGGTCAGAATTCAGAATCATTAATTAGACCCTCTGGGCAAACATTAGTTCAGAAAAAAAAACCACCGTGAAAAATGCGCGAGTACCAACTGTACAAACAGAGAAAGGGCACAGAACACATTTAGTTATAAGCAACTAGGATATAGGGGAGAAACAGCAGAACCAAAAGTTAGATTATAAGCAGTGTGCAAAAGATAAAGAGATTTCCAAGGTTTCAAAAACAAGTAAAAGATGCCGAGACAAAACATCGTCCATTGTTTTGACTCAGGGTAAGCAGGCTGGCCAGAGGCGAACAAACCTAGGGGGCCCAAACAACAAGGACACAAGGAAGGCAGGACGACGCAGATAGGGGGAAGGGGGAGGCGGAGGCCCGAAACGAAAGGAAAAGTCGGGAGACAATGGGGGGGGGCAGAAGATGGGGGGGGGGGTACAGGAATGGAAGAAGCGGGTGGAACATCAGAGCGCGGGCGCAGCGCGCAATAGGGGGCAAAAGGGGAATAGTACGAAGGATAGAAGGAGACGACTAGGGGGGAGGGGCGGGGGGGGACATATAAAGGGGGATAGGGTGCCGACGCGGGGATTACGGGGTGGACGACAGCGGGGTGGGAGGAAATGGGGAGCAGGGACAGATGAGGGAGGGAAGAAGTGAGGAAAGGAGGAGAAGAAAAATGGAAAAAAAGGAGTACAGGGGGGATTAAAAGAAAAAAAGGAAAAGGGAGGGGGAAGGATAAGATAATGAATGAGGCGGGACGGCGTGCGGGGGGGGGGTCACTGAAAGGAGGGTAAGGGAAGAAGGATATGGTGGCGTTGATGGGAAAAGGGCACAACTAGGGAGGAGGAGGGGAGGGGGGAAGCGGTGGCGAGTAAGGGAAAGAGAAGAAGGAGAGGGGCAACAGGAGCGCGGGGATGGAAGAGTGATAGGAGGACGGAATCGACAAGGAAGGGGAAAGGAGAGATACGGATGGGAGTACAAGAAAATAGGAGAGGCGGACGGAAACGAGAACGGAGCGAGAGGAGAGAATGAATAGGAAAAAGCGGGCTTAAATTAAAAAAAAATACCGGGAATAAGAATGAAGCACCCCAGCACGGCAACTAGCCCGATTACGATTTCCGCATGATAGAAAATCCAACGTAAAAGAGAAGAAAAGAGAACGGCGCCCCCGCCGCTACAAAAGTCCCCGTAAGGGCAACTCGCACGCTCAAGCTCCTCTCTTCCTCTCTCCCCCTCCCAGCCCTGCTCCACCCAGCTAATAGAACTTCCCCTCCCTCTTCCCCTTCCCCCCTTCTCCCTTCCCCTCCCCTCTCCTCTTCTCTGTTCCCCTCTGAACCAGTGCCAAGACTCACAGCTTTGCCTCCCCTGAGGTTTTTCTTTTTTGTAATTAAAACTTTTTTTTTTTTTTTTGAGACAGTGTCTCCCTATAGCCCCAGTGGCCTGGAACTCACTATGTAGCCCAGGCTGGCCTCCATCTCACAGAGATCCACATGGTTCTGCCTCCCAAATGCTGAGATTAAAGGCATAAGCTGCCACACCTAGCTCAGTGTTCTTTTAAACACTAATAAAGTCCTCCAGCTTAAAAAACAAACAAAAATAATGGCATGGTTACAATCAATGACATGACATACTTTGTTTACATCTAAATTGTACTAAGTGGGAACATACTTGTAATCACAGCACTTGGGAAACTAAGGGCAGGAGGACTCTGGGAATTCTGGAGCAACCAAGGCTATACTGTGAAATTCTGTCTCAAAAAATTAAAAAAGAAGTAGGACATGCAGTGCATTCCTTTAATCCCAGCAGGAGGAGGCAGAGGCAGGTAGAACTCTGTGTGAGGCCAGCTTGAACTATTAGAGCAAGTTCCAGGCCAGTCAGGGCCACATAGTGAGACTCAAAACCAAACCAAACCAAACCAAACCAAAAACAAATAACTAAAAAATAAAACTAAACTGGGGCTGGAGAGATGGCCTAGCAGTTAAGATCACCGATTGCTCTTGCAGAGGACCCAGGTTCGATTCCCCAGCACCCACATGGCGGCTAAACAACTGTCTGTAACTCCAATTCCGGGGGAATCCGAGACCCTCCTCTGACCTCCGTAGCATTGCACGACAAGGGTGCACAAACCTACATGCAGACAGTACATTCATACACATAGAAAATAAATAAAATAAAATAAGAAAATCTAGATTAAAAATAAATAAATAAAACTAAACTGAAATACCCCCCCAAAAAAAAACAACATAAAATTTAAAACTATTAAAATTAGCACGCACAATCAATTAGGTCACAATAACGTGTGGAGTTTATTATCAGTCTCTACAAACACTGCAAACTTTTTATCATCTTACATCAAAAAGATTAAAAAAAAAACCCCAGCCATCCACTACTTGCCTGACTCCAAAGTGCTGGGATGACAAGCATGTGTCACCATGACTGCTCCGTCCCTAGGCTTTTAGTCAAATTAATAATGACTGGAAAATGTGTTTTAACTTCAAACAGTGAGAAGTAAAAGCCAATCTAGTGAGCAATATGTTATTTCATATTCTTTATGATTTCTTCATCCTAGAATAGCAAAAACCTCACAAGGACCAGGATTAACCTTGTTCAGACGTATCCCAGGGTTCTCTCCTGACATTGATGTACAATACCCACACTGGGCTGCTCACAAGTGCCTGTAACTCTAGCTCCAGGGGAACACAATGTCTCTGGCCTCCATGAGTACTCGGACATATATGCACATACCTATACACAAAATTAAAATCTTAAAAAATGAATCTATTCTGGATTTTACATTCCATTTTCAGCAATCACCTCCTTCCCTCCATCTCAGCTTTCATAGAATTAGAAAAAAAATTTAGAAAAAAAATTTTTTGGCTACTAAAATGCTCTCTGTAAACCTGTCTTAAGCCCATTTCAGTCTGATTTGGCCCCTAAATAGCATGCTTTATGCAAACTTCTTTGTGGCTCTCTGTGTGTCCCTCAAGGGAAGTTAATGTTCTATAGTCTACTGCTTCTTGTGTCCTAGTTAACCTTACTACTTCTACTCTGCCCCCGCTCCACTTAACACTGTGCTGAGTAGGATACTAGGCTACCCTGTCCTTTTCAAACATACCTTCCCACCTTTTGCCTAGAATGCCTTCCTCCCACACAGCTACATGATTTACTACTTTACCTCCTTCGGCTCATTCTCACAGGTGAGGGGTGTCTAATTTTTGATCCTGTTTGTCAGTGCTTTCTTCTCCCCTACAGTACTTTCTACCCCCTGAAATGTTAAGCATTTTATTTCCTGTCCCTTTTCTTAGAATAAAGCTTGGGAAGACAGGAATATTTGTGTCTTTGTCATTGCTGAAACCAGGGTCTTGAATAATCTGTCAAGGAATAGGAACTCAAATACTGGTTGAACTGAATCTCCCTTAATTAACCTCTTATTAATCTCCTAAAACAGGCTTTCATGTCTTATTCCTGATTGTTCCTTTGGTTCTGTCTTCTGTATTGACTTGGTGTTGACTAGTATTTCATGGCATAAACCTCTAGGATAGAGAAGTAGAACAGATAATTGCCATCTGTAATCCTAAATGTGAACACTTTAGAACTAATATCTTGGTTTTAAAGAGATGGACTGTTAAGCCAAGTCATCTGCTGCATGTTTCTCATTTCCTTTTTATATCATATTATAGGCAATCTTTGCAATAATGATACTATTATATACTATAATCTCAGCAGTTAGTAATTTAAGTGCTTATTTTAGATCAATACAAAAAAAATTTTTTTTTGGTCTTTTTGAGATAGGGTCTCCCTCTTAGACTAACTGTCTTGGAACTCACTCTATAGACAGGCTGGGCTTGAACTCACAGAGATCTTCCTGCTTCTATCTCCCGAGTGCTAGGATACACCACCACACCAGGCTTCCAATACAAATTTTTAAGTATTAAATTAGATACAGGTAAGTACTTCTGAAAAGATATTTGTAAAATTTTTAAAAATTTTAAAAAGATATTGTGTAAAATTTTGTTTACCATTATATGAAGTTTAACTGAATCTTACAGAAAGGGAGAAATTAGTTTTTCTCTCTAAGGAAAATAATTTTAAATTTTACTTAACATAAAATAATATGGCAGCTTAATTTCCTTCATTGCCTCTTCCCTATCACTGCTAACAAGACAACTAATTTACTTTAAAAATCATAAATTCGGGACTTTAAACTTTAATGCATCACTATTTTCCAGCATCTAATCATTATTTATTCATTTTGGGTTGTAGCCATGATGCTAGTTTAAAATTAAGGAAACTACTGAACTTTAACGAATTCGGTAATAAGTGCTATGTTTAGCCTCTTACCAGAACATCATGCACCAATGCTTGATACGTCCAAGTGTGGTGTAAAGGAGTTGCCAAGTCTACGTTTCTGTCGACAAGGACTAGTAAGGGCCTTTGGAAGCTGCAAATATATTTGAAAATATGTAAACTCAACAGCAATGTACACATTTAAAAATTTCTAGTACTTTCAGTACATTTCATTCTGATATTAATAACTCCTAATGTTAAAACTCTATTAATACTACTGGGTATGGTGGTGCATGCCTTTAATCCCAGCACTTGGGAGGCAGAGGCAGGTGGGATCTCTCTGAGTTCAAGGCCAGCCTGGTCTACAGAGAGCTCCAGGCCAGTTAGGACTAAAGGGAGACCCTATTTCAAAAAGTCTAAAAACAAACAAACACAAAACCAAAAAAAAAAAAAAAAAACCCTCTATAATATTTTTTGACTAGAGTCAGTTATGGTAATGATGTGGGCTACTTAGAACCTATGTTTAATGCTAGATTTAAAGACTTAAAGAAAATTCTCAAAGGAAGAGACCTATATAAATAATTCCACGGAATAATTTTTATAGTTAAAATAAGTTGCTTCTCAGATGTTTTGTATTTTTAGAAAAAAAGAAAATAGAATAGCTAGTGTCTGATTCAGGAAAAAAAGTAGAATCAATTTCATAAACTACAAATTACAACTTTTTTGTATAAACACAAACTCAAATAGACTCCTGAGAAGGGCCTCAAAGCCCCCATCCCAGTATAAAATGCAACATGAGGACAATATTCCACAACAGTAGCTACACACTAAATAGTCAAAGCATGTGCCCCTTTATAAATTGTTTAATTACATTATTATAGTTGGATGTGAAAGAAAACTGAGGCACAAAGCTATCTGGTGGCCATGTGTTTACATAAGTGCTGGCAATTTCCTTTAGTGGTACTATTGTTATTAGGAGTATGTACCATTTTTCAGAAGTCACAGCTACCTGATTATATTAGCTATACACTTTTCCTTCTGCAAGAGGGCCGCTTTAGTAACTGTATACATGCCATAGGTGTAGGTCAGTAGACTTTCCTATTAACTTAAAGCTAAAAATTAAAGTGATACCCTCATCACCAACTGTCATTTATTATTCCAGAATAGTGGAGGAATGGGAACACAGCTTAAGGCAGGTGTGCTGGATACTGTTTGTCAACTTCTGCCAACTTAACACAAATTCAGAGTCATCTCAGGCAAGAGAACCTCAGCTGAGGAACTCCCTCCATCAGACTGGCCGGAGGGCATGTCTGTACAGAATATTGTGGTTGCTGACTGATAAAGGAGGGCACCGTCTACTGGGGGCAATGACATCCCGGGACAGTGGGTCTGGGCAATATAATAAAGGCAGCCAAGTGAAGCAGGGGAGCAAGCCAGGAAGAAGCTTCCTCCTTCTGCTGAAGTTGCTTTCCTCACTGTGATGCCACAGTGTGAGCCAAATAACCTCTCTTCTCTCCAAGCTGCTTTTGGTTAGTGTTTTATCACAGCAATGGAAATTGGCACCAGAGAATGGGATCTTGCTGTGATGGACCTGATCATGCAGGAAGAAGGTAGAGGACTTTGTAGTTCTCTTCAGAGAGCTGTTGTGGACGTAGAAAATAAAGCAAAGGCCTGGAGAGATGGCCTAATGGTTAAGAGCACCGACTGCTCTTGCAGAGGACCCGGGTTCAATCCCCAGCAACCACATGGCGGCTGAGAACCATCCGTAACTCCAATTCCAGTAGAACTCCAGTTCCAGGGGAATCCGACCCCCTCTTCTGACCTCTGCGGCACTGCATGACACGGGTGCACAAACCTACATGCAGACAGTACATTCATACACATAAAATAAATAAATAAAAATTTTAAAAAAAGAAAATAATGCAAAGAGAAATGCAGATGATGGAGAACCTGGCCTATAAAGCTTTCAGAGGCAAGTCTGAGAGTCCCTCAAAGACTCTGAGCAGTAGTGGGGGGGGTACATGTGACATTTCAAATCAAGAATCTGTGGTTTCTGGTTAGTTAGGGCTGAAAAAAAAATCAGCTATCACAGAGACCACATCACTGAGGTGGAATCTTCTGGGAAGTATTTCATCAGGGCGAGCACACAGTAGCTGTGGTCCATAGGGGGACAAGGCTGCATTTCAAGCTGGAAGCCAAACTTGGTAATATGTAAGAATTTCCTATATGAAGGGGTCATGGAGAACAGCTGAGGCTTGGCACCAAGTGGCATAGTTGGAGTCACTGAAGAGGCCACTGGTGAAGATGAAGTTCAGCACTATGAGAGGCCAGGAAGGCCACTGGTTAAGGTGCAGCCTCAGTTGTAGTGCAGACCCCAGCATAATGGAGATGCTACGGCCATGGGATGATTACCACATATAACAGCAGGTGTGGAATCGAGATGGCATAAGCCTAAATGACAAGCCGGATGGCAGAGCTGGAAAAGTGGAGCTAGCCAAGCCTTTCAGAGCTCAGAAGATTGTGAGTACCAGAGGTTAGACACAGGGCTACATTGCCAGAACTTGGTTTTGCTTAAGTGTGCCCAGTTCTTCCTTTTTGGAATAAGAATTTATTTTGACATGTTTTTGATTTTACAGGAGCCCAGAGTTAAAAGACTTTGGATATTTTAAAGAGACTGTGAACTTTTAAAGTACTTGCTTTTTTTAAAGGCTGTAGGACTATTTTAAATTTTATTTATGGGCTGGAGAGATGGCCTAGCGGTTAAGAGCGCCGACTGCTCTTGCAGAGGACCCGGGTTCGATTCCCAGCGCCCACATGGCGGCGGAGAGCCGTCTGAAGCTCCAGTTCCAGGAGAACTCCAGTTCTAGGGGAATCTGACGCCCTCTTCTGACCTCCGCGGCATTGCACGACACGGGTGCACAGACCTACATGCAGACAGTACATTCATACACATACAGAAATAAATAAAATTTTAAAAAAATGGGTAAATAGGGGGCTGGAGAGATAGCTTAGCAGTTAAGAACACTGGCTGTTCTTGCAGAGGACCTGGGCATGATTCCCAGCACCCACATGGTGTCTAACAACCATCTGTAACTGCAGTTTCAAGGGATTCGATGCCTTCTTCTGACCTCCAAGGGCATTGCACTTATACACATGAAGGCGTAACACTCATACACATAGAAATAAATAAAATATTAAAAAAAAATAAATTTTATTTATTTCTGTGTGTGTATCAATATATTGTCTGCATGCAGGTTTGTGCACCTGTGTCGTGCAATGCCGTGGAGGTCAGAAGAGGGTGTCACATTCCCCTGGAACTGGAGTTCTCCTGGATTTGGAGTTTCAGACGGTTCTTGGCCGTCATGTGGGTGCTGGGGATGGAACCCGGGTGCTCTGTAAGAGCGGTCGGCGCTCTTAACCGCTAGGCCATCTCTCCAGCCCAAGGCTGTGGGACTTTTAAGGTTATATTGTGTTTATATTATGATATAACGTGAGATCATGGGGATAAACAAGGAAGGGAAGGTTATGTTTTAACAGTGATTTGTTTGTGTATCAGATTGATTAGGGGTTAATTGTGCGGTTAGTTTTATGGACTAACACAAACTGACTTATGGGAAAGTCATCTGAAAAGAAGAGAACCTCAGAGCTGCCTTTAATCCTAGCACTTGGGAGGCAGAGGCAGGCAGATCTTTGTGAGTTCAAGGCCAGCCTGGTCTACAGAGTGAGTTCCAGGCCAGCTGGGGCTACAGGGAGATCCTGTCTCAAAAAGACCAAAAAAAAAAAAAAGAAGAGAACCTCAGCTGAGGAACTTCCTCCATCAGACCGACCCATGGGCATGTCCAAGGGGCTTCTTTTGTTTGTTTGCTACTTGACACAGAAGTGTGGGCAGTGCTGCCCCTGGGAAGGTGGGTATGGGCTGCATAATTAAGGCAGCTAAATGAGCCCAGGTAGCAAGGCAGGAAGCAGCTTCCTCCATGCTCTCTGCTGAAGGTCTTGCCTTGGGTTTGGACAGTGGCTTCCCTTAGAGATGGACTGTGATACAGAAGCGTAAGCCAAATAAATCTTTTCCTCCCCAAGGTGGCTTTGGTCATATGTTTTTCACAGAGACAGGAAGCAAACTAGGAGAGCAAGGTTTCTTAACCTTGGCACTACTGGTATTTGAAGCTAAATAATTTCCTTATTATAAAGGTTCATCCTGCACACTATAAATTTATCACTGTAGGATGCTCCCACACACTGTACAAAGCACACCACTAGATTACAGCAGCACAATACCTGGCTAAGACCACCAAGCATGCTTGCAGATTTCACCAAACATCTGCAGGGAGGGAGCAAAACTGAAGTGGTTGATAACCTCTAGCCTATGGTTAGACTTAAATATATTGAAGAATCACCCAACAAGTTTCTGGTTAAAATAATATAAGAATACATTTAAGAAATTATGAAAAAGGACAATAATTATACTGCAATGAGAACTTTTTTTTAATTTAGACAAATAAATGTGCCTTTTATTGGTTTCTAAGACATATACTACAGTATTATAAAAAGGAAGCAAGTAAAGTATGACATTCTGTTCTAAAAAATAATCAAGTGAGAATCTGATGTCTCTTAATGAGAAGCATTATGAAGAATATTTAAGTCCAACAAGGAAATAAGAGGAAGGTATGAGATAATTTGAGAGCTGACACAGCCAAACAACTGGAACGCAATGCTAGCATGAACTATCAAGACAGGAGTAGTATATAAGGTCATGGAAGCCACAAGATTGGTTTTAAAAGATTGATTTTAAATAATGTAAAGGACAGTTAACATGATTTTTTTTTTTTTTGTCTTTTTGAGACAATGGGCTCTCTATAGTCCAGCAGGCCTGAACTCATCATGTAGACCAAACTGGCCTTGATCTCACAGAGATCCACCTGTCTCTGGCTCCTGGGTGCTGGGATAATGAATGGTGTGTCACCACACCTGGCCCTAACACACCATTTTTATTGTTAAAGGGCAGTTATTTTTCTGGACATAATTTTTGCCACTACAGGTTTTGATTATTAATTCACCAAAATTGAGGGAAGAATTATTTTTTCCAAATTCTTTTCTCCTTAAATAATTCTTAGACACTTCAGTGAGATTCTTTACCTCTTCATGTCAACGTTGTCCCATTAAAAATCAGGATGACTATATTATCTATGGGTTTTCAGTAATTCTATCCAACAGTAATTGTGCAGTCAGTAATTTTGGCATTCCTTGCTCATGCCAAATGATAGCAATGACAGAAATACCTTGTGAGTTATTAGTATTTCAATGTGAAAATGGAAGGGCAGAAACAAGCATAACAAAAAAGTTCACTAACAGCTGAAAGGAGCTTCTAATTTTCAAAACCATGTAAATAGAAAACTTTCCTCTACAGATGCTCTATGTAACAGAAATTTCTACCAAAAGAAGATAATTTCATTGAGCCACATACTTGTTTTTCAAGAACAATTTAAGTTGAATCCCTGATTCTAATTTAAAAAAAAAAAGAAAAAAATTCCTTTAAAAGTATGGTGGCGTACGCCTTTAATCCCAGCACTTGGGAGGCAGAGGCAGGCGAATCTCTATGAGTTCAAGGCCAGCCTGGTCTACAGAGCAAGCTCCAGGCCAGCTGGGACTAAAAGGGAGACTCTGTCTCAAAAATACCAAAGGGGGGGGGTATGAGTACTCTTATCATACAAAAAAAGAACAAAAACTTTTATTTTCAAGGGCTGTAAGTATATTAACTATCATCAAATACCTGAATTGGCCAGCTCCAAGTGTGTCACCTGTAAAAAGACTGTTTCTTGCATCTCTTAGATTTTCCCGAAGTTTCTTATCTAGTTTCTGAAACATTAAATTTTAGATGAATGTTGTGTAAGTAACTTGTTGCGCTTTAGTTTTATAAGCAAGAAACCTGGAATTTCTTTATAGAATGGTAAATGTAAATATTTTAACATTCTAATTTCAATACCACCATAACCTGTACTTTTACTAGGCTGCATTCCTGATCTCACTCATAAGCACTTTTAACTGACTAATTCAATTTAGGTGCAGGAAACATTTTACAATATGATGAATCCTCTTGTAGGCATGACTGTGTTAAATCAGGATGCTGTTCACACAGTGCAGGATCTAAGAAGCCTCATATTGGAAATGAAGAATGTGAAGAAAATCAGTCTCTACCAATGATCCACCTGGGCTACTAAGCCTCCAAATAGTAATAGATTAAACTGTCTTTACATACCACTTACCCCTTTTCCTTTTTAGCAATTCTTTAAGTTCCCTAATCCATTTTTCTTACTCTATAAGAAACTTTTGTTGGGCTGGAGAGATGGCCTAGCAGTTAAGAGTGCCGACTGCTCTTGCAGAGGACCTGGGTTGGATGCCCAGCACCCACATGGCAGCTGAGAACCGTCTTTAACTCCAGTTTTCCAGGGGAATAAAACACCCTCTTCTGATATCCACGGCATTGCACGACACGGGTGCACAAACCTTCATGCAGATAGTACACTCATACACATAAAAACTTAATAAAAAAAAAATTAAAAAAAAGAAAATTTTGTTAATTCAACCTGAATGTTTCATTTTACTATACTGGAATAATTTAAAAATGTACTTTAACATAAAAAAGCAGTTATGTTGCTAATAAGCACTTGCTAAAAGAAATTGAATAATAAATGATTTGAGGGGAGAAATAAGTGTTAAAATATTACATAAATGAGACAAGCTTGAATGTTGAATATTATTGCAATAAAAAATGAGCACACTGGAATAAATAAATTTACTCTATTCCATAGATGTATAAAATGATTGCTTTTTATCTCCAGTGGAATTCCAAAGCAATAAGATATTTGCTTTTTGTACTTAATGTGTAATGTTAATGATTATAGATACTTAGCAGAGAGTACATAAGGACACTTGACATACTTATGAGAAAACAATTTATACAGTATTATTTACACTCAACGGAGAGGAGAGGCATAAACTCACCACTGCCACCATTTCTGCTGCCGTTCCTCTTGAACATCGGATGATAGGAACAGCACCTATTTTAATAATAAATGCTAACAATGACCTTAGCTCTTAATTAAAATGTATAATTTAAAATAACGGATTCTGTTCACATTTTGTCTAAATTGTAAACTCTGCATGGTTACTCTTTTTCAGTTTTCTCACTTGTGAAAGGAAGAGTTTATCAATCTACTGTGAAAATCTTTTTTTTATTTTTCCTGGTGGGGTGGTATTTTTGAGACAGGGTCTCCCTGTAGGCCCAGCTGGCCTAGAACTCGCTTTGTAGACCAGGCTGGCCTTGAACTCACAGGGATCTGCTTGCCTCTGCCTCTGCTGGGATGAAAGGCATGCACCACCACGCCCAGCATCATTTTCAGTTTTTTGAGACAGGGTCTTCCTATAGCTCCAGCTGGCCTGGAACTTGCTATGTAGACCAGGGTGGCCTTGATTTTACAGAGATCTACCTCCTTCTAAGATTAAAGGTGTACACCACCACACCTGGCCTATGAGGTTTTAGGTACATATAAAATTAAAATTGCAATAAAATTTCTATAAATATCTATTAGTAAAGCATAAAAATCATATATTAGATATTGAATACAATGTATAAAGTAATTTTATATGATTCAAGGAAATGTTAAAACTTTTAAGAGTACAGGTAGGTTATGTAAATTCATTGTTTTCTGGAAGCTTTTGAATTTGCTTTAATAAGAGTTACCATGTACAGATCTTTCTACTTAGAAGTTACGGTTGAAGATTTTTATGATAGAATAGTAAAACAAAATTAGCAGGTATATAGGCTGGAGTTATCAACAAACAATTTTAACACTACATTAGAAAGTCACAATACAATCACCAAACACATCTAAGGAGTTAACCCCCACCCCACCCCCAAATCTGCTGACTGGGTATGGCGGTGTGTGTCTATAATTCTAGCATTTGAGAAGGAAAGTTCAAAGTTAGCCATGGCTATACAAAGAGGCCAGCCTGGGCTACATGAGACCCTATCTCAAAAAAACTCAAACCAAACAAATCTGAATGCTAACTCAGAGGGAATATTCACATTAAGTTATCAGAAGAGGAATGTTTTATTTATAGAATGTATACTTTATCTCAGTTCTGGAGAGCTACATTCAAATGGGTTAAAAAGATATTACTGTTGAAAATATTTTAAATGAGCTGTTAAATTAATTTACTGGGGCTGGAGAGATGGCTCAGCAATTAAGAGCACTGACTGCTCTTGCAGAGGACCTGGGTTTGATTCCTAGCACCCACATGGCAGCTAAGAACTGTCTTTAACTCCAGTTCCAGGGGAATCTGATGCCTTCTTCTGACCTCCGTGGCATTGCACGACATGGGTGCACCAACCTACATGCAGACAGTACACTTATATACATAAAAAAAATTAATTTACTTTGAAGGAATAGCCTGAATGATTTGAAAACTTACCTAAGGTAACAAAAAAGCAGAAGAGGCTGTCAACAATAGTGTCCATAACAGCTTCCATTTCTGTGTCTGTGATATCTGGCCTATTAATGGCTAAAATAACATAGGTAGAAGAGGAAAAAAATGATCACAGTTTAGATCTTTATGAAATCTGTTCATTAAATTAATGTAATAAAATTAAATTATATGTAATTTGGTAATTTAATCCTAAAATCAAATTTCTGTAAATTTTTGTTTTGTTTTAAACTTTAATTACTATTTTTATTTGATGTGTACAAGTGTATTGAACTGGAGTTATGGAGGGCTGTAGTTGCCATGTGGGCACTGGGAATCAAACCCGGGTCCTCTGCAAGAGCAATTAGGGCTCTTAATCTCTGAGACATCTCTTCAGCCCCTTGGTTATACATTTTTAAAAAAATGAACAGTCAAAATCATATTACTTCAAATACCTACAAAAAACACAAACAAAGAAGAAAGCCATTCATTTACACAAATAAACTACCTTAGGGCCAGGAAGAGTAATAAGAGAAACTCCAACCAAGTAAATGCTACCAAATTTCTACCAGAGCACATAGGGAAACAGTGTGTCCATAATTTTATTCACAACACTAGAGGGCCTCAAGAAACTACTGGTCCTGTTAATCACCAGCTGCTATACAAATACAATACAAATAATTACGGAACAAGCAATGGCATGGAACATTTTATTTTTATTGTTATTAAACTTTTTCCATAGCATTTTTTATATATTGAAGGTATTTACTTATATGATTTTCGTTTCTATAGAACTGTATCTAAGTAGCTCCCAAAGTTTAGTAGGTGTAAAAATTACCCTGTTAATACAGAGGAAGTCTGTCTGTAAGCTTCTAAAATGTAATGCTTCTTAGCTCTTTCCTGTGAGGAATTCATTTCAACAGACTTGAGACAATTCTAAGAAATCTGTAATTGTGATATGTACTTCAGGGGTTTCTATACGAGAGGTCCATTACACTGCTGTGAAGAATGTTCTTGACAGGCAAAGACTTTGAATTATTTATCTTTCTCTTAATATCTAGAGTCAGCAACTGGCAAGGTGGATACTTAGTTGCTGTATATCAAAAGACAAATTTTTTTTGTTGTTTTTTTCGAGACAGGGTCTCCGTGCAGCCCCATCTGTCCTGGAACTCACTCTGTAGACCAGGCTGGGCTTGAACTCACAAAGATCCGCCTGCCTCTGCCTCCTGAGTGCTAGGATTAAAGGTTTAAGCCAGGTGTGGTGGCACACGCCTTTAATCCTAGCACTTGTGAGTTCAAGGCCAGCCTGGTCTACAGAGTGAGTTCCAGGACAGCTGGGGCTACAGGGAGACCATGTCTCAAAAAAAGACAAAAAAAAAAAAAAAAAAAAGAAAATTTTTTTTTTTGTCTTTATTTTTTGAGAATTCAAAAAAAAAAAAAAAAAAAAAATATGATAATATATATATATATATAAAATTTTATGTATCTTGTGATTAATGTAAGAGGAAAGCGGAAACTACTATTATATCAAAGTATCTAAGGAAAGTGTGTCCAACCAGAAAAGATAAAAATAATTTCATCACTACCAGGCGTGGTGGTGCACGCCTTTAATACTAGCACTTGGGAGGCAGAGGCAGGCGGATCTTTGTGAGTTCAAGGCCAGCCTGGTCTACAGAGTGAATTCCAGGACAGCTGGGGCTACAGGGAGACCCTGTCTTGAAAAGACCAATAATAATAATAATAATAATAATAATAATAATAATAATAATTTCATCAGGTAGTACAGAAGCCAAAAAAGGAATGCATTGTTACTAGGGTATTGCAGAACGTCATCTAGCCAACCTGAATGAAACAAATGGCAGAGAGATAAGATTGCAGTGAATGTGAACTCTGGTTCATTCTGTCAGTTACGTGGCTTGGGCAGAATCTATTCGGAAGGAGTCTTTGGTTCTGGTGCAACATCTATGAATGAGAAGCAACCTTGGCAGCTGCAAACTGGCAGTCATGTCAATCCAACTTGTGATTTCTTTTTTGGGGATGATAACCTCAGTTTAATTGAGACAATTCAGCCACTTGCTTACTTTTTCAGGTATATGCACTAAAATTTAGAAGAAAAAGGACAAGGGATACAAAGCAAATCCATGGGGTTTCTATATTTGTTCAGGACCATCTGTTTTAAGGACCTGCTTAAAGCTCTAACAATGCTAGTGAGTATTTGACATACATTGTTACATAAGGATTAAAAGCATTGTCCTCTGAGTAAGAGCACCTGCCTTTGGTAAACCCAATACTACCACTGCCTGGTTCTAAAGAAAAGGTGTTTGTTTAAATAGCTATGCCTCATATTTCTCCTCTGAAAAACAGAAATAGGGGTTGGAGATGACTCAGTGGTTGAGAGCACTGGCTTCTCTTGCAGAGGACCCAAGTTTGGTTCCCAGCATCCCCAGGTTTGGTGGCAGCTAACAACTGCCTGAAACTCCAGTTACAGGGGATCCAACGCCCTCTTCTGTCCTCTCAGGGCACTGCACAACATGGGAGCACTTACATACATGCAGGCAATACACTCATAAACAAAAAAATAAAACAAAAATAATAAAGAATTATTTAAAAAATGAAAAAAGCAGTAACTACTTCACAGTTAATCTGAGGAATAAATGAACTTTTATGAAGTCTTAAAACAGTGGCTGACACAGCCCAAGCAGGTACTACTAATAAGTAGTACACTGAGAATCTGAGTGATTATACTTCAGAATTCGTAATTTTAGAGTTGGCTCTTTTGTTTAAAATTGATAAGTACAAGGAAATGTAATTCAATCTCTAAGTATCTGAATGCGTAATGAACTTCAGATTTATTACAAGTTTGGATATTTATTTAATTATTATTATTATTAATTTTGGGGGGGGTCTTTTTGAGACAGAGTCTCTCTGTAGCCCCAGCTGTCTGGAACTCACTATGTAGACCAGGCTGGCCTTGAACTCACAGAAATCCGCCTGCTTCTGCCTCCGGAGTGCTGGAATTAAAAGCATGTGCCACCATGCCTGGCCTTAGTTTGGTTATTTTTTGTTTTTTATAAATTAAAAAAAATTTTTTTTACTTTTATTTATTTTCTATGTGTATGAATGTACTATCTGCATGTAGGTTTGTGCACCCGTGTCGTGCAATGCCGCCAAGGTCAGAAGAGGGTCTCGGATTCCCCTGGAACTGGAGTTCTCCTGGAATTGGAGTTACAGACGGTTCTCAGTAGCCATGTGGGTGCTGGGGATCGAACCCAGGTCCTCTGCAAGAGCAGTTGGCGTTCTTAACCGCTAGTCTATCTCTCCAGCCCCTAGTTTGGTTATTTTTAAAGAAATATTAACATTTAGCAAATTTGCTAAAATTTGCCTGGACTTGAACATGAATTACTTTAAAAGAAAATTTAAATATATTGATTTATTAAATGCAATGTTAAATGCTTAAAAGAGTTTAACAAACCTAGTTATCTAATTAAACTTGTTAAAGAAGACTGATAGGAAATCAGTCTGTTCTATTTAATTGATCAAGGAAAAATTAAAGATGCTTTTTAAATTTTTAGCAAATTTATAAATAACAAAATTTGCAAATTTAACTTAAAGTGTTAAGAAAAACTAGGTTTTAAACATAAACACAAATAAGTAGCTAATTAGTATGAAAATCAATAAACCACAAACACACTTCTGAGAGTAACAATCACCTTCAAAAATCTCACAAATGGACTGGGGCATGGTGGCACACAGGTGCCTGTAATCCTTTGGAAGCTGAGGCAGAAAGATCCTAAGTTTGAGGTCATGTTAGGCTACAAAACCAAAGACAAAAACCTCTCACATGGATAATTAATAAATATTTATACTCTTTTAGAGATGTTCTTTAATTTATATAAGAAAACATATTATAGATCTCAGGCCAAAAGTTCAATGCTGTCTTTTCTCAGAAAGCTTACTATCTGCACCAGCATTTTGCAAGTTCAGAGAACTCTTGTGTAAGATCAAAGTATCAATTAACTTTACCCCGCATGTAAATACTGTCTTACTTGCCATGAGTGAATCATTCACACTGCTATTCTGGGGACACCTGACAAGTCAGACAAATGGCACTTTACTGAGCTTACAGAACATGTTTATTAGGTCCTGTTTATATGTGACAAAATTTAGTCTGATGTATCTTCTCTGTCTTAAAAATATCTTTTAAGTTATACTGCTATAAACCAATCTGTCACTAAGCACCATGTACAAGTTGACTATTTTCTTCCAGTGTACCACTTGCTCTAACAATGAACTACAATATCTGTGTTTTTACATACCACGGTATGAAACAAGCTCCTTATTTTGATTACATAACACAAACATGTCATCTTCCAAGGTAATAAAATTGAGATACTGGTCAAAGACCTAGGAGCAAATGAAAATATTTAGAAATCAACTTTACAATATAGCCATATTAAAAATTTAGTTTGAATGAATCTCCTAAGGGCAAAAATATTTTCATTAACTAAAAATTGAACTAAAATAGAAGGTTGATAAACGAGGTAAATTCAGGGCTGAGCGTTAAAAATAAATATTTTAAAAACAGGCTTTGGGGCAATAATGATTAAGAGTTTCAGATAACAAACTTTATGCAGATATAAAAACTTTAAAGTGGTTGTGAGGGGAATGAACATTAATTTTGAAAAACCGCAATTTAAAATTTATACTCACTGTAACTGTATGCTCTTAGGAAAGACATAGCAACTGTTTTTGTATCATAGCATTTTTTTTTTTTTTTTTTGTCTTTTTTTGAGACAGGGTCTCCCTTTAGTCCCAGCTGGCCTAGAGCTCGCTATGTAGACCAGGCTGGCCTTGAACTAACAGAGATCTACCTGGGATTAAAGGCGTGTGCCATCACGCCTGGCCTAAGAGGTTCTTAGCCGCCATGTGGGTGCTAGGAATCAAACCCGGGTCCTCTGCAAAAGCAGTCAGTGCTCTTAACCGCTGAGCCATCTCTCCAGCCCCCTGTATCATAACATTTTTTAAATATAGTGCAGAAAAGTTATGACAGTGCTTTAAAAGAGCAACTGCAATTTTTTTGTTTAGCTTTGCCTCTTTTTTTTCTTGAGTCAGGGTCTTCCTACAGCTCTAGCTGGCTTAGAACTCACTATGTAGACTAGGCTGGCCTCCATGTTGGAGCGATCTACCTGCCTCTGCCTCCTGAGGACTTGGATTAAATGTGTGTATGACCACACCTGGCTTAGAAGAGCAAATTAAAAAAAAAATTAGCTTGGAGCTAGAGAGATGGAACAAATTTTTTAAAATTATCTAGGGGCTAGAGAGATAGCTCAGCAGTTAAGAACCCCTTACTTTTAAGACCAGATTTCAATTCTCAACATCCCTATTGAGTGGCTCACAACTGCTTGAAACTCCAGTTCTAGAGGATCTGATGCCCTTTGACCTCTGTAGATAGCCCCCCAACACACAAAGTGAAAAAATTTTTTTTTAAAATTCAACTTATATTATTTGTAAATGCACCCATTCATGCAATGCCCTCAGAGGCCAAAAGAGGGTGTTAGTTCCCCTGGAACTGCAGTTATGAATGGACATTGGCTGTTATGGGGGTGTTGGGAACCTTTCCCATGCTTTTAACTTCTGAGTCATCTCTCCAGCCGTCCCCTACTCCAAACTTTTTTAAAGGTCTAAAAGGTATTAAATTTAGTTAAATTAAAAACCATTCCTGCTGGGCGGGGTGGCGCATGCCTTTAGTCCTAGCACTTGGGAGGCAGAGGCAGGCGGATCTTTGTTGAGTTCAAAGCCAGCCTGGTCTACAGAGTGAGTTCCAGGACAGCTGGGGCTACAGGGAGACCCTGTCTCGAAAAAGACCAAAAAAAAACCCATTCCTATGATTTCATCTGAAATTAATGAGAATTTCTGAGCAACACTGATGAGGAAACCTAAAAGCTACTCACCCTAAGATACTGATTTGTACGTGTGTGAGGGTGTGTGTGTGTGTGTGTGTGTGTGTGTGTGTGTTTTGGGAAGGATAAATGCATACCTGCATCTTTCTTATCTAAAAAATAATTCCTTATAATTTGTCTTCTTAAAATTTAAGAAGCACAGGCAACAACAGGACTAAAGTCAGGAATATATCTGAGAAATTTATCTGCAACTAAAACTGGACCTGATCTGAGAATTGCTGCCCTATTGTAAATTCTTTTTTTTTTTTTTTTTTTTTTTTTTTGTTTAAACTTTTGGTTGTTATTTTTTTTTTTTTTTTATTTTTTATTTGTTTGTTTTTTGAAGCAGGGTCTCCCTGCAGTCCCAGCTGGCCTCAATCTGACAGAGATCTGCCTGCCTCTCTCTGCCTCTTGAGTGCTGGGATTAAAGGCATGTGCCACCACACCTTATGTAAATTCTTTTTCTTACATTATACATTGTCGTCTCCTTGGACCTTCTTTCCTAAATAAGAAAGGATCTGGAGATAATAAGGTGACCAACTATAATCATTCCAGAGAGCATAATTTCAATATATTATGAGTACAATTTATGGACAACATAACTGGCAAACCATTTCTTTTTTTAAAATTTTATTTATTTATATATATATTTTTTATCAAATCTAGACCCGTGTCCCCCCCATCCCCCATCCCTCCAGAGCTCATGGATTCTGCCAAACATGCTATTCATCTCTTTCTCAGTCTTTCTCAATATTCTCCATGGGGAAGTTGACTGTTTTGAGCAGAATGGCAAACCATTTCTAAACTGAGCCAGGAGGACAATATAAATCTCAGCTTAAAACAAGCTGATTCTACTTTTTTTTGTTTTTCAGCTGAGTAAGTTCTTCTAGTTTGGTTAATTTTTCCAAGTTGAAGCTAAAGACAATGTAAATGAACTCATTTTTAAAAGAACTCTAAATATTTCTCAAACTGTCTTGTTTATTTGTAAACTAGGCAGCACAGTGTCAATCAGGAGCTTTAGAACATTGTTCAACTCTCTGCTAACAAATGCCATCAAACAACCAAATCTTACCTTGGCGACTTGTGTTACTGCACTAGCTGCCAATGCTGCATTTGCAATATCTTCCAATTTGCTTCTTGAAATAGCAGAAATAAAATTTAAGTAATAGGATTCGTAGAGCTGATTTCGAAGATCCTATAAATACATTGAATGTGTTATTCTTAGTTTGTATAAAGGATGCTCATGAATAAAAGGGAAAATATAATACTAAGAGGAAGGTTTTGGAACATAAAATGTCCATTTAAAAGATGTGCTATAAAAAAAAAAATAAATAAATAAATAAAAGATGTGCTATATAAACAAAAAGTACTCCAAGAGAATAAAGTTCTGAAGTACCAGCTGGCCACTGGAATACATCTTAATAATGAAAGTTACAAAATGCTATTAACAAAATGCCATTAGCTACACTATAGTCCAAAATTGATTGAAATAGTCTATCTGCATTTTTCTTAAGATTATACTGACATGGTAATCACAGTGGTGCATGCCTATAATCCCAGCACTCAGGAAGCTGAGGAAGATCAGGTTTGTGGCCAGCATCTAAGAGAATTTTGAAAAAAGCCTGTCTTGATCATTTAAAGGGTTAGATAAAATAAAAACTTATATTACCTGGCACAGTCTGTCAATATTTTCTTCAGTTGGCATTACAAAATACACCGCAGGAACATCTGGAATAGGGTCTCGGTCAGAGTGTAAAAGCCTAAAAGACAACAAACAAAAAAGTTTTTTTCTTATTTAAAAATAGTTTGAAACCATATGTATTTCTCAAAGTAGGAACTCATTAGTTCAGTGATCAGTGCTCTTCAACTCTTGCTATGAATCACTTAGTTAACCTAGCCTTCCTAAAGGTGGGAGGGGGGAAATCCAGAGTTGGTATTAGTATTATCTATCCATCAGTAAGGCCATTTCTTTTCAGCTTTATATTTTTTCCATTTCATATACTTTTAGTATTTTTCTCCTTGAAGGAAAATTAAACACATTCAAAATCAATTTTACTTTTGTAGAAATATGTGGAGAGACAGGAGGAATACATAGCTCTCCCAGAAAAAGAAAGCAAAGCTGGAGTCCTCAGTCACACTGTAAAAATGCAATCACGCATGAAAAGAAGCATCTTTCAAAAATGAAAAGTAGGGGCTGGAGAGATGGCCTAGCGGTTAAGAGCGCCAACGGCTCTTGCAAAGGACCGGGGTTCGATCCCCAGCACCCACGTGGCAGCTGAGAACTGTCTTTAATTCCAGTTCCAGGGGAATCCAATGCCCTCTTCTGACCTCCGTGGCACTACGACACGGGTGCACAAACCTACATGCAGACAGTACATTCATACACATACAAAAATAAAAGAAAAGAAAAGTAAGCCAGGTGGTGGCGCACGCCTTTAATCCTAGCACTTGGGAGGCAGAGGCAGGGGGATCTTTGTGAGTTCAAGGCCAGCCTGGTCTACAGAGCAAGTTCCAGGACAGCTGGGGCAACAGGGAGACCCTGTCTCGAAAAGACCAAAAAACAAAAACAAAACAAAAACAAAAACAAAAAAAAAAAAATGAAAAGTAAAACCATATTCCCTTAAAGCTTAAAAACTTAATCCATTTCTATAAGATGCTATGAATTTAAACCAGGACCTTGTGTATGCATACATTTGACCACTGAACTCCAAGTTATTTTTATGAATCTGATGCTTCACAAGAGATCATCTAACAACCACTGATACTAAAGAGCATTTGAAAAAAAATCTTATAAAGCTACTACTGTAGAAATTCCCTGAAATTTGTACATGCACATATATAAAAGGAGTTTAAATTGAGTAAATCTATAAATAGTATGACAATACCCTACTAGACACCGCAGGTTGACAAATAAAAAGTCCAGTGCCAGAAAAGGTTACCTCTTGGAGCTGTTAGTCAGCGAGGTCCATAGATCCCCAAACATTATAGGCTTATGTCAATGTTCTTGGCTGCCCTGCAGAACTTGACCATAAGACCACATGACTGAATCCACTACATACTTATATCATGGAGAATGGAGAAATAAAGCTTGTATCAACTTGAAGCTTCATCCATACTGGCTAGTTTTCAGAGTGCAGGAAAGTACTATGCAAGCTATTAGAAGAGAAAAGTAATCATCCATGTACAATTATGACCAGCCTGGCAAGACATGCCCACTAGAGCAAGAGTGGCATGAACATCATGGGAATAACCAACCACTTTCTGCTTGGATTTAAAGCCCACAGCATAAAATGAAACCCATAAATGCCACTGTTATTGGGGCTAAGAACTTGTGGCTAGCCATGTTGTAGAAGCCAGGGGAATTCCTACTATTATTATTCTGCTAAACGGACATAGTGTTAAACCAACTTTTAATGACTAGTTTAACATAGAGTTATACCAACTCTTTTTTTTTATATACCAACTCTTCTTTTTTTTTTTTTTGGTCTTTTTGAGACAGGGTCTCCCTGTAGCCCCAGCTGTCATGGAACTTGCTCTGTAGACCACGCTAGCCTTGAACTTACAAAGATCCGCCTGCCTCTGCCTCCTGAGTGCTAGGATTAAAGGGGTGTGCCACCACGCCTGGCTATATACCAACTCTAAATGACTAGTTATAACTATAGATCAGTGAATCTTTCAACCCTCATTGGAGAAGCTTCTTTTGGCAGAAGACAGGGATTAACAGAGACGCACAACTGGCAGAATGCAAAGCCCTAAATGAGACACCTATTCTACCTTCTCCTAAGGCTCAGAGATCATTGTGGAAGATGGAAAGACTGTAAGAGCCAAAGTTGGTAGATGACTATGAACTCACAGCAATTGAGACAGCATGTGTAAGACTTGCACAAATTCAAGGCAGACAAAATCCCAGCATGAAAAGGGTAATTGGGCACAATGTGCCATCCATAGCTGAGGAGCTACTGGCAACTGATGGTGGGAGAGGAATTAGTTTTCTTTAAAGGTATGGCTCCTGGCAGGGTGACCAGACTCCAGTGAATGGCCACATACCCTAGTATATTGGCAGCACAAAGTGGCTTCAATGGGATCAAAAAAAAAAAAGGGGGTGGGGTCACAAACTTGGATGAGAAGGAGAGGCTGGACCCGGGAGGAGTTGATGAAGGGAAGGTGACTATGATCAAAATACAATGCATGAAATTCTCAAAGAAATTATTTATTTATTTATTATTTTTTATGTGTATGAGTGTACTATCTGCATGTAGGTTGGTGCACCAGTGTCATGCAATGCCACGGAGGTCAGAGGAGGGCGTCAGATTCCCTGGAACTGGAGTTAAAGATGGTTCTTAGCTGCCATGTGGGTGCTGGGAATTGAATTCAGGTCCTCTGCAAGAGCAGTCAGTGCTCTTAAAGGCTGAGCCATTTCTCCAGCCCCAGAAATAATTTTTAAAAAGATGACACACTAGAGTTTTCCCTTTACAAGTCAAGGAACATTTTTTCATTCAAGTTTCTTGATGCCATGTCATCAAGCCTCTTTATTCTTCATTGTAACATTTAAGTTACAATGCTTATGTCAGGAGATATGACTAGCATTCTAGTTCTAAACTGCTTATTCCTCTCTAGTCATCTTTATACAAAAAAAGTGAAAGAGGGTCATGCTGCCAAAAGGTCTGCAATCAATAGCCTCTTCCGCCCGTCTGGACGCTGCTAACACAAGGATACTGTGATGGCAGTCAAAGGCTACTTTCTTTCACTGCTGACTTTCCAGCTGTCTAAAGAGCTGCAACCACCATGCAAATTCTAGAAACCTGAGGTTATTGTTTCCTACAAATCAGTAGGAACTAGGTGAAGACCAGAAAACCACTGATGAGGGGCTGGAGAGATGCTAAGTGGTTAACAGCACTGACTGCTCTTGCAGAGGATCTGGGATCAATTCCCAGGACCCACATGGTGGCTAAGAACTGTCCTAGACCAGGCATGGTGGCACACACCTTTAATCCCAGCACTCATGAGGCAGAGGCAGGCTGATCTCTGTGAGTTCAAGGCCAGCCTGGTCTACAGAGTGAGCTCCAGGTCAGCTGGGACTAAAGGGAGACCCTGTTTCAAACAAGAAAAAAAAAAAAGAAAAAAAAAAAAAAAAGGAAGTAAAGGAGGTAAAAAAAACTACTGATGAAACAGTTTTTGGTTTTTAACAGAAAAGAAAAATATGCAGAGGCCAGGCTGATAGGAAATTCACATGGCAGCATACAACCTGTCCAGACTCTGGTAACAACAGCTCTCTGCTTCATCTACTCTCAAACTGGCAGAATTCTTGCTGCCCTTAAATAAGTTCTGTGCTAGATCTCTCTTCTGTTAGTCACTATAAATGAACCATTATGATTAGGGAAGCAGCACAAAATTAGTAGTCAAGCAATCTGCTCACAGCTCTATTATCAATTAGCTGTCCAATTATATTACAACCACACTTTCTAAACTTTAGTCTGTTTGCTAGTAACAGAAAGAAGCTAAATACTGTGTCAGGTACCAGTGTTAAACTATGCATATTAAAACGTCATACTAGGAGATCTCCTGAGCCCAGCGGCAGAAAGAGGGGGCGACAGGTAGGAACTGGGTGCCTTGGCGAGCTGATTGCTGATGCGTTGGTGGCCTGCTGTCTTTGGTTTGATTGGCCCTGTGGTGGCTTGAGTTTGGAGTTATCCCCCCCAGCTGGAGATTAAAGTGGTGGTGCTTTGGCTTGATAGATCTAGTGGCTTGTGTGACTCTTGAGATTTGAGATCTCCTGAGCCCAGCCGCAGGTGCCCCCCCCCCAACTGGGATTACGAAGAAGGATCCGAAGGAGGCAACAAAGCACCCTTCAACACAGGTAGGGAGGCATTTAGGATTCACATGGAATACAGGCAATGAGAAGCCCATATGCCGGAGGATCAGAAGGAGACTACCGGGAAAGGTGCAGGATAATTCCCGCCCCAAGCTTTACCAACATTTATGGACAGACTCCTGCAGTTGGGTATCCCTCCGGGGTATGCCCCAGAACACAGACATCAAAAACACAATTTGGAACATAATTAAAGAGCTAACAAGATTATAAAAACAAAAAAAGAAGCTAAAAAAGAAAAACAGAAAAAAAAGAGAAATGACAAACTC
The DNA here is from genome assembly GCA_009823505.1 of Rhizomys pruinosus. Taxonomy (NCBI): domain Eukaryota; kingdom Metazoa; phylum Chordata; class Mammalia; order Rodentia; family Spalacidae; genus Rhizomys; species Rhizomys pruinosus. The sequence goes on from VZQC01012004.1 coordinate 268,784, forward strand.
CGGAAGGAAGTAGAAACACTGAAAAGATCCCATGCTGAAAAAGAAAAGAAACCAACCAGCAACAAAAGAGCTAAAAAAAGAGATCGAGAAGCTCCAAAAGAAATAGAAACATAAAGAAATCAGGAAGAGGAAAGGAAAAGGAAATCAAACACTAATCAATTCAAGAGGAAAGGAATGAAAAAAGCCTCAAGAAGGCAGAATGGAGGAAGCAGAACAAAGAATATCAGACCTGGAGGACAACACAGAACAACAAAAACCTCAAGAAAGATTATGAAAAATTAAAAATACACAAAAATGGACAACCAGGAGCGGTGGGACACAGGAAAAGATCAAACCTCCGCATCATAGGAGAAGAGAGGAAGGAAAGAATCCAAGAAAAGGTATTGATCAGACTTCAACAGAATAATAGATGAAAACTTCCCCAAACTAAAAAGGACAAACCAATACCAATACAAAAAGCACACAGAAACTCCAACAGACAAGATCAGAAAAGAATTCTCCACGCCACATCATAGTTAAAATGCTGGACACCCAAAACAAAGAGAAAATTCCTTAAAGCGACAAGAGAAAAACACAAGTGACCCTATAAGGGGAAACCTATCAGAAAACAACGGACTTTCTCACAGCAAACGATGAAAGCAAGAAAACCTGAAGCAAAGCATTCCCATTGTTGAGGGACAAGGGTGCCAGCCCAGGTTACTATACCCAGCAAAAAATGCAATCATAGTGGAAAGAGAGGAAAAATCTTCCAGACATAAAACAACCTTGAAAGAATACATTGTCCGGAAAACCAACCCTTCAGAGAATACTTGAAGCAATTCAAAGAACAGAGGAAAGGAGCAACCAACCCCAGGCAACTAAGAAGGAGAAATCAATAAAAGCTAACTGCAGAAGTAGAAACCTAAATCAAAACCGCAGATGGATAATAAGGCAAAAGGAAGCAACCAAACCTATCAGTCATAACCTTAAATATTAAAGGACTAACATCCCCAAACAAAAGACATAGACTGGGATGACTGATTAGAAAACAGAATCATCGCATAAGCTGTCTACAAGAAACAACATTCCTTCAAGGACAGGCACCACCTTAAGTGACGGGATTGGAAAAAAAATATTCCAAGCAAAGTACCAAAAAGAAGCAGGTGTTTGCTATTTTAATCATCGGATAATCAATAAATGAACTTCAAGTAAACTTAATTAGAAGAGACCAAAGAAGGCCATTACTATTTTCATCATACATGAACCAATCCACCAGAAGATTTTCACCAATTATGAACTAATATGCCCACAAATTCTGGTGCACCAATAAACTTTATTAAAGACAATTCTCTAGGACAGCAAGTTCACAGACTAACCCCAGCAACACTACATCATAGGGAAGATTTTCAATACCCTATGAGTCCTTTGATAGTCAACAGGAAAAAAAATAAAACAAGAGAGACATCTGAGCAACTGAACGATATGATACACAAATGGACCTACATAGACCCTCTACCGAACATTCATCCTAATACCAGAGGAACACCCACTTTCTTTTATCTTCTACTCACGCACCCCACGGAAACATTCTCAAATTGACCACATCTGGGAACGAAGCAGAAGAGAACTATATACCAAAGCTACAAAAAAAAAAAAATCGAAATTAATTTCATGCATCCTGTCAGACCACAGTTGCACATGAAAGCTCAACATCAACACCAGGACAAGCCCTCCTGCCTTACAAGAAAACATGGGACTATAACAACCACACCTTGAATAATTAATGGGTCAAGGAAGAGATAAAGAAAAGAAATAAAACAAACATTCCTTGGAACTGAATGACTAATGAAATACAACACAACAAAAACCTATTGGGATACCTTTAAAAGCATCCTAAGCAGGGCAAGTTTTAAGCCCTGGGTGCCTACATTAGAAAAACAGAAAGAGCACAATGTGAATGATTCTAACACTACAAGCTAACCAAGCACTTGAGAGCAACAAAATGAACCAAACAACAAAAAAAAAAAAAACAGAAACAATAAACCAAAAAATCAAAAGAATAATAAAAAAAAAAAAAAAAACAAAGACAAAGGAAAACAAATACAAAAAATCAATGGGCCAAAAGTTGGTTCTTTGAAAGATCTGAAACAAGATAGGACAGCACTCTAGCCCAGTAATACAAAAGAAAGAAGGAATCAGTACTCCAATCATATACAATCTGTGATGAAAAAGGGAAATATCAATACAGACAAGGAAAAGATCAAGAAAATTATATGGGATATTACAAGAACCTATATTCTACCAAGTTGGAAAATCGGTAGAAGAAATGGATGATATTCTGAAATCTTGGGAATCACCAAAAGCTTGGCAAGAGAGACCAGCAGCTTCAAACAGACCCCATAACATGTATGAAGAAAAGATGGGATTTGTATTAAGAAGCATCCCCAACTAAATAAAAAGCCAGGCCCAGACGGTTTCACAGCTAATCTATAAAACCATTTCAAAAAAGACCTACGACCAATTATATTTAAAAAACTGTTTAGAAGTATACAATCAGAGGAACTCTCCAAAATCTCCTTCTTTGAAGCAACATCCCAACCACTATTACCAAAACCAGGCAAGACAGAACTCAAAAAGGAGAATTATAGACACATCTCCCTAGTGACACAGATGCCAGAAATTCTAAAACAGAATACTGAGCAACTCGCATATACAGACCCACACAAGAAGATCATCCATCATACCAAGTTGTTGAAGTTCATACCAGAGGATGCCAGAGTTGGGTAATCAACATACGATAAATCAATAAACACATTTCAAACACATGAGAATCCGGAATCAAAGACAACACAACTCAACCACAACGAAAACAAGGTAGATAAAAAAAGGCGGCTTTGACACAAAGCTCCAGCCATCCCTTCACTGACTTAATAAGGCCTAGAAGAAACTGGTTTTTGCTAGGGATCATTCCCACATGTAATCACAAAGCCATATACAGAAACCCACAGCACAATATCATCCTTCAAATTGCGAAAAACCGGCAACAACACTTCCTTTACAAGGTAGGAACTCGGCATAGGCTGCTCCCCCTAATCACCACTCCTCCTCGAACTTAATTAGTGTTAGAACATCTATTGCTAGGGCATAGTCAAGGCAAAGATAAAGGATATTAAAGAGTACTAATTGGAAAAAGGAAGTCAAAATATCCCTATTTCTGATGATATGATTGTTTATTAGATGAATTAAAAACTCCACCGAAAAACTCTAGTAAACGTATTAACAGCTTCAGCACAAAAGTGCAGGCCATACAAAATTGAAGCCTTGAGTAAAATCACATGGACCTTTCTGTTACACAACCAACAACAAGCAACATGAAGAGAAAGATTCATATGAGAACCTCCCAACTCAACAATAGCCTCAAAAAAATAAGATACCCGTGGAACAAACCCTAACCAAAGGATCACCAAAGACCTCTACAACATCAGAAATTTTTAAACAACTTGAAAGAGAGAAATGAAGAAGAGGCCTCACGAAAGATTGGAAAAAACACTCCTTAATGCGGTCATGATTGAGGAAACTATAACATTGTAAAAATGTTCCATGTTACCAAAACCTCCTGTATAGAGTTATTTAATGCAATACCCAATCCAAAATCCCTCCAGAGTTTCTTCACAGAGCTGGTGGAAAAACAAAAGTATCTTATAAATTGTCAATATTGGGAGAACACAACAAGACCCCGAATAGCCAAATCATAACTCATGGGTGAAAATAGAGCTGGATACAGGAGATGGAGATATCTCTTGTTATCAGTATTTTAAACTATACTACAGGGCATAATAGTCATAATAAAAAACATGCCTGGTTACTGGCACAAAAACAGACCGTTGACCAAGAACACTAAGATCCAATGGAACAATACAACCGAAGATTTATCACTAAATCATGGATGCTATCTATTACATTATTTTCAAAGCATATCTAGCAGTATTTGAAGGTTGCGCCACACGCAGATAACCACGAACCCCTGCGCAGAAAACAAGCATTGCGTTCCTGAGGCAAAGAGTGCTTCGTCCAGAAACTGGAATCACCGAGCACTCCCTAAGTAGACAGAGGATGCACATTAAATACCACAACTACCTCTTCCAGCCCCTAAGTAGAGCAAATTACGAGTCCATACGTCCCTAGATTGGGGGATTAAACCGCTACGCTCAACTGGGTGAAGGACCCCAAATCTCTAAGAGGAGCGCGAATGCATAGCCGGAAGACATAAGGAGCTTGTGCCACGCCACGATATTATCATATGGTACTATAGTTGCGTATGAGATTATATAGATCGTTAACCATAATCAGACATGCAGCTTGCACAATAATTTTAAGGGATCGACGAATTGACTAAATGCTGGACCTCATCCTTAAAACTCACAAAGTTCTGTTACATCAATCAAGGAAACAAAGTCATCAGGGAAGTGAAGAAGAAATCCCACAGAGTGGGATTAAACGGCTATCACTGTTGCAGTATACACCTTACTGTGACACAAGCATTTGATTTCCACAATTAGGTACTATATAATAAAACTACATCAAAAACAAACAAAGAAAGAAATAAACAAACGACGGCGCGCTTCATTTTGCGATTGACGAGCTAAATAAACTGAATCAGGACACTACACAAGGCGTAGTGAATTAGAGATCGTCTGTCAAGAGAACACCTAGCAAGAACTAACCATCGAAGCAGGGTCATCTCCCAGTGCGATTAACCGGACAATCCGCTAAGATTCAAAACCCACGTTATAAGATTTAACTCATCCTTTCAACTCCAGTAAGAGGGCTGAGGCGTAGTTTGAATCAAGAAAACAGAAGGATTACACAGCTCGCTGAGAGTCTGGTGGAACACCGCGGGAAACTAGCCATCCACTGTCTGGTGGAATGTAATAGGACTCGTGGTACAGCCACATAAACACAGCTGTGTGAGATACCCCTTTCGGAAGTATCTTTGGCTGAAACTTGCCACACTGACACCACAGCCATACACCCACCTCCACTGCGCGCCATTAACTGAGCCATCCTCTCCTCAAGACCTTATGCCCACCAGCAGAAGTTACATCAATAGCACGGCCAACCATGTATGCTGTTTCCCAAATATTCAGCTACTCAATCACTAATGAGACGAGAGAGAGCTGTGAACCGTATCCTACAATGCCCCTCTCAACTGACGAATGGGAGTTCAATATGTAATAAAGTTAGATTGACCAATATCTACACAATGGAGTTTCTATTCAATGGTAAAGAAAAACGCAGAACATCACTAGCTGTTGCACAGAAATAATGAGTTGGAGTGATATGAAGAGGAACATAACATGACATGAGTGATAAGTAACACACATCCCAGTGTGAAAAACAAAGGTAATGGACGAAGATGGATTGTATCCCTTATCTGTGGATGTCTGGAGTCACTCTGATCCAGTCTGATAAGTAAGATTCTGTAATGTGTAGAGGCCCGCCCTGAGTCTCTGGTACGAAGCAGTCAGTTGATAATCCATTGAAACATACAACACACCAACCCAGAAATAACTGCATCAAAGACTGACTGAAACATCAGTATGAAACTGCTGACTCAGCCACACAACATGCCCTCAACGATCCCAATTTGGAAGGAGAATATTGAGTAAGACTAAGAGATGGAAAGCTTGTTTGGCAGAATACTGCACGAGCTTCATGAACGGCTGAGGTGGAGTATCGAAGACAGCACTGAGTAGCTAGAACTAACTTTGTTCACATAACTCGAATAGAATAAAACATAGCAGATACATTATATAAAATAAAATATCAATATATTTCAATATTATCGCTTCCTTTTTATATGCGAGGTTCCGTTGTGTATGTGGTTTTTGGTGTCGCACTTTCACCCTATTGTACAGGAGTGCCAGGCAGGCTCTACGAGGACATCTGCATCGTAGGCCAGCGCATGGATCATTTGTCGTGAGTTCAAGGCGAGCCATTGAGCTCTACCAGCAACTCGTGGTGAGTTCACCAGATCGCAATACCGACCTCACGGCGTCATGCGCGACGCACGACTCCGTGACAGCTCACGAAAAGTAATTCCCGTACCTGCCATCTGACCTATCTGAACGATGACTGGAATAAAGGTGTGACCGCCACAACCCAAAAGCTAGTAATGGGTTTTTTTTGTTTTTTTTTATAACGTTAACAATAAAGTATAATTAATACACAAAGACCGATAAAAACCATCATCCGACTAAATCTCTACACGATATCAATAAGGCTCTAAAGACTCAGCCAGTCTAAGAATTTCGGAAATATTAACAACATTATGGTGTTTCAAATTCTACATATAAAAGATGTGGGATGGAGAAGATGTTGAGCAGTTAAGGACAGGTACTGCTCTTACAGAGGACTTGAGTTTGGTTCCTAGTTCCCAACTACCTGTAACTTGAGCTCCAGGGGATCTGAAGCCCTCATGGCTGCTTTGGGCACAACACGCATGTGCACACCGCCCCCCCCATATATACATAATTAAAAATAAAGGCTTTAAAAAAAGAAAAAAATAGCATTATTTCATCAAATCTAAGACACTTACAAATCTTTTTTTTTTTTGACACTTACAAATCTTAAAAACTATCTTGCATATTATTAATAAAATGATACTAATGAGATGGCAGAAACGATAATCCCCATTCTAATTAGTAATAAAAATGCGGAAAAAAACAAAAGAAGTAAGTATATTAAGCAATCAGGCTGAGGGGCTGGAGAGATGCTAGCGGTTAAGAGCGCTGGACTGCTCTTTCAGAGGACCCGGGTTCCATTCCACCAGCAGCCCCACATGGCGGCCGAGAACCGTCTGAAACTCCAATTGCAAGAGAACTCCAGTTCCAGGGGAATCCGACACCCTCTTCTGACCTCCGTGACATTGCACGACATGGGTGCACAAACCTGCATGCAGACAGTGCATTCATACAAATATAGAAATAAATAAAATAAAAAAAAAAAAAAGAATCAGGGCTGAAGCCAGGCGTGGTGGCGCACGCCTTTAATCCCAGCACTCAGGAGGCAGAGGCAGGCGGATCTCTGTGAGTTCATGGCCAGCCTGGTCTACAGAGTGAGTTCCAGGCCAGTTGGGGCTACAGGGAGACCTATTTAAAAAAAAAAATTATATATGTATATATATATATATGTATATATATATATAAAAATATATACACATATATATATATGTAAAAACATACATATATATACATATACATGTATATGTATATATATGTGTATATTTAAATTAGACAGACAAAATCCTTTCAGAGGTATAAGAGAGTTTAAAAGTACCAGTTTTTTTCTTCAAAGAAGATCAACCAAGTCTATAGGAAAACATTGAGAGACTATTTAAATTCTGAAATGATATAGTCTCACATAAGACTATTTTTAACCTTAGAAATGAGGGTTAAGTTAAAAGAGGGTGGGCGAGGGGGCTGGAGAGATGGCCTAGTGGTTAAGAGAGCGCCGACTGCTCTTGCAGAGGACCCGGGTTTGATCCCCAGCACCCACATGGTGACGGAGAACCGTCTTTAACTCCAGTTCCAGGGGAATCTGATGCCCTCTTCTGACCTCTTGGCATTGCACGACACAGGTGCACAAACCTACATGCAGACAGTACATTCATACACATAAAAAATAAATAAAAATTAAGAAAAAAAAAAAATAAATAAATAAATAAAAATTAAAAAAAAAAAGAGGGTGGGCGAAGGGAGAGAATGATCCATAGTGCATAGGTACAGTAACCTAATATTAATTTTCTCTACAAATGATCCTTAAAATTTTGACTTTTGGTTAAGGTATCTGAAAATATATGTCATTATTAGAAATAAAACTCACAGATGCAGAGTGATTCCCATGTCTCTCAGCTCCTTCACGGACAGTAGGGGAGAGATTATATCTTGGCCAAATCTGTCATAAATGAGTACCTTAAAAACATGTGGTTTTAAAAACATTGTTATCAATGAATAACCAACAGAGAACCCATATTAAGATAATGTTGCAGTGAATTTTATTTTAGTAAATCATTATGTTAAATTCCTAACCATGTACAATTTAATGGTTAACATTACTTACCCAAATGTCTATCATATAGTAATATAATCTTTAAAACATTATTATTGGCCGGGCGTGGTGGCACACGCCTTTAATCCTAACACTTGGGAGGCAGAGGTAGGTGGATCTTTGTGAGTTCGAGGCCTGGTCTACAGAGTGAATTCCAGGACAGCTGGGGCTGCAGAGAGACCCTGTCTCGAAAAGACCAAAAAAAAAAAAAACCAAAAACAAAAACATTATTATTTAGGTCAAAATAAACCAATAATTTTTATAAATATTTATAACATAATCAAAATTTAAAATCAGACTATAAAATCCTTTAATTCTGTTAAAGAACTTTAAACAGAGCAAATTCATACTCCCTCTACTTATTTTTTCCTAGTTCACATTAATCCTTTAGAACATGTAAAAATGAGATAAAATTTTAACTAACAAGTTCCAATGCTATGAAGAAAACTTAGAAATTTAAGCATCTGAGGTAAATCAGATTTATCTATTTATCTATTTATCTATTTATCTATTTATCTATTTATCTATCTATCTATCTATCTATCTATCTATCTATCTATCATCGGTCTTTTTGAGACAGGGTCTCCCTATAGCCACAGCTGGCTTGGAACTCACTCTGTAGACCAGGCTGGCCTTGAACTCACAGAGATCTGCCCGCCTCTGCCTCCCAAGTGCTAGGATTAAAGGCGTGCACCACCAAGCCCAGCTAGACATTTAATTTAAAAATTAAGTCCCTAAGCCAGACACAGTGGCTCACACCTGTAATGTAGCACTCAAAAGGATGAGGCAGGAGGATTGCAGTGAGTGTGTGGCCAGTCTGGGTAAATGTCCCTAAAGAATACTTGATAGTAACAAGAATGGTAACTGAGCTTTCTAACTCAGTATTAGTTTTACGGTTAAGGCAAATACATCTTCAAGTGCTGTTTTTCACAACTATGTCAATAATTCATTGTGGAGAAAGAAACTGCTATGAGGATGAAATGAAATGTGTTATTCCAAAAAACATGTTATTCTTAAACACCAGGAATTCCTTTAGAGAAACTAAATATCTTTCTGTCGTGGCTCTAAAAGGCTAGATGCTGCATCTCTCAAAACTCTTTTCTATCTAAACCATAAGTAGATAGTAGTCTTTGACTTGTAGTTTCACTTACCGATAGACAACTATGGTAAGAAAACATTAAAGGAAAATTACAGAAACAACTAATGTTTTAGCTGTGCACCTTTCTGAACAGCAAGCTCACGTGTCTTGCTTCATCCTGCCAAACCTCTTGCAGTTCCATGACAAGAATGATCTTTGACTAGTGTGTTCATGTATGTATACTACCCAGTCTTCAGTCACTAATGCCATCTTGGTTGTCAGACCTATTGCCTCAGTATCAGAGTGTTTGCTTTCTAGAAACTTTTATTTTACTTAATAATGCCTCCAAAGCACAAGAGTACTGATGCTGGCAAGTAGCTACTATCACTCATCTTTCTTTGCTTAGTTTACAAAGTAAACTTTATCATCAGTATATGTGTCTACATAGGAGGAGAAGCAAATCAGTGGTCCTGGCCACCCTTGGGGTTACAGTTCCAGGACACTCCACAGATATCACAACCCTTGAATGCAAAAGTCCCTTACATAAAATTGCAGAGTACTGCATATAACCTACATAATCCTCCGGTATAATTCAAATACTATGCCAACACATTGTTTAGGGAATAATAAATACAAATAAAATATTCATAAAATTTCATTGAAATGTGCTATGAGGTTAGTATTAATAAGAAGCTTTTATCAATCAATACCATTAAGGATTAAGAAAAAAGGCAACAGTTCACATTAAGCCAACTCTCACCTTCCATACCGGTTCTCCAGTACTGCTTTTAACATGAGGCACATTGAAATTCAACATGCGTTTCAAAGCCACTGAAATGAAAAGTTAAAATATTATCAATGTGTTTTTAGGATTTTGTTTTTCTTCCATGTTCTTCATTTCTTACCTATAAACAAAATGCATAAAAGAATCCTAACAAAATTGACTAATAATGTGAATGAATTTGTAAAACTAGGGGTCAGACCTTGTCAGACCATTCCACCAAAAGGTAACTGTTATCTGTTTGGGAGCTTTTTATTTTTATTTTTTTATTTATTTATTTTTTTTTTTTTGTCTTTTCGAGACAGGGTCTCCCTGCAGCCCAGCTGTCCTGGAACTCACTCTGTAGACCAGGCAGGCCTTGAACTCACAAAGATCCGCCTGCCTCTGCCTCCCGAGTGCTAGGATTAAAGGCGTGCGCCACCACGCCCGGCTTGGGAGCTTTTTATAAAAAGGCACCTGTCCCAGAAGGTGCATTCTGGGGACTGGGGATAAAGCCCAGTGGTAGAGCACTTGTCTTGCACACATGAGGACCTGGGTTTAATAATCAACACTGAGGAAACCAAAGAAAACATGCACACTCCTGAAAAAGCATTTTTCCATTTCTCATGACAATGCACACTGTATTTTACACATACACCAAAATAAATTTCGCTGTAATCTTGAAGTGGCATTAATAAAGAATTCAACTGTCTATTTACTATCTGGCTAAAAGCATAGATCTTTATAAAAACACAGATTATCTATGGCATGTTTAACTGTTCCATATAGAAAACCATTAAAGAGCAGGTCTAGTTTTTTTAGTTACTCATGAGTACATTTTAGAAGCCAGGTGTGGTGGCACACACCTTTAATCCTAGCACTTGGGAGGCAGAGGCAAGTGGATCTCTGTGAGTTCAAAGCCAGCCTGGCCTATATAGTGAGTTCCAGGACAGCTGGAGCTACAGAGAGATCCTGTCTTAAAAAGACTCCCCCCACCTCCACCCGCCCCCCCACAAAAGAGTACATTTTAGAAACAATGAATCCATATGACTTCAGAGGGCTGGAGAAATGGCTCAGTACTTAAGATTATTGGCTGCTCTTGCAGAGGACCAGGACCCACATGGTGGCTTACAACTGTCCCTAACTCCAGTTCCAGGAGAACCCAATGCCCTCTTCTGACCTCCATAGGCACTGCATGACATGGGTGCACTTATACACATGCAGGCAATAAATATAATAATATACATAAAATATAAGATAATTTTTTTTTAATTTAAACTGGGCATGGTGACATACTCCTTTAATCACAGCAGAGGCAGGCAGATCTCTGTGAGTTCAAGGCCAGCCTGGTCTTACATATTGAGTTCCAGGCCAGCTGGAGCTAAGAGGATACCCTGTCTCAAAAAAAAAAATAAAAAATAAAAAAAAAAAACAATCCAGGTCTTAAGAAAACACATAATTTCAAAAACCACAGTTATAAAATACTATTTTGTGCTTTTTATTGCTCATCTGTTCATGTACTGAAATAGATGAAAATATTTTCTAAGGAAAATAAAAACTTCTTAACTAGGCTCATGCTGCTTCTTTTGTGTGTGTGTGTATGTGTGTGTGTGTGTACGTGAGCCATTTTTGAGACAAAGTTTCATAAAGCCCAAGTTAGCCTCAAACTCGATGTGTACCTGAGGATGATCTCTTAAACTTCTGATCTTCCTGCCTCTATTTTTGAAGTGCTAGGATTATAGATAGGCATCTACCACCACACTGTTTTTATGCAGTGCTGGGGACCAAAACTATAACTTCCAATACACTAGGCAAGCAGCTGATTGAGCCATATGCCCAGCCCTAATATGTTACTTCTATTTGATACTGAAATGGCCAAGTATTCACGAAAATGTACACATTAGGTGATTTGAAGACTAGCTACCTTGAAAACAACTTTGTTGATTTTCAAAAGCATTTAGATGTCCGTTAATACAGAAAATTCTACACTCTAAACTCCTACTACAGAACTATATAATACTAAAATAACATGAGTATTGCCCTATGGCATATTCATTTACTAGGAAATCTTTTAAGCACTTACAGGTGGAGGTAGAGGTAGGCAGGCAGAGTGCTGCAACACCACTGTCACTGGAGAGGAGACTGCACTTACATACTATTAGTCACACCCCAGTATCTCCAGGAGATTGGCTTTAGAACCCTCCTTTGGATACCAACATTCCTTGGATGCTCAAGTCCCTCATAATACTAAATAATAAGTAGGTTATAAAATAAGATGATATATTTTGCATATGATCTATGGCTAGATTATCTATTAATACAGAGCACAATGTAATTGACATGTAAATAGTTGATATACTATATTAAGGAACAATGACAAGGAAAAAGTCTACATATATAGAATAAACATTTTCTTTTTTTTTTAAATTTTTTAAATTTATTTATTTCTGTATGTGTATGAATGTACTGTCTGCATGCAAGTCTGTGCACCCGTGTTGTGCAATGCTGCGGAGGTCAGAAGAGGGTCTCAGATTCCCCTGGAACTGGAGTTTCAGACGGGTCTCGGCCGCCATGTGAGTGCTGGGGATCGAACCCGGGTCCTACTGTAAGAGCGGTCGGTGCTCTTAACCGCTAGGCCATCTCTCCAGCCCCTAAACATTTTCTTTATAATAGTTTTGATTCACAGTTCTGAGACAATGGATATAGAGAGCTAAGTGTATTAGGAAATTTATATGTGTATACATAAGCAAATTTTATTGTACCTGTGTACACACATGCACACACACACTGTGTCATGGTATGTGTGTGGGTCCAAGGATAATTTGGGGGAGTTAGTTCTCTCACCATGTGGATCCTGGTGATTGAACTCAGGTGGTCAGACTTGGCTGCAAGCATCTTTACTGGCTAAGCCACCTCACTGGCCCAACTTTATTTATTTTTTTTATAAAATGTTGGTACCTGTCCAGCTAGTAATAGACATTACCAAAAACCTATTCTTATTTCAAGTCCCAGATGTTATTTAAAATTACATATAAATGACTAAAAGAACATAAACTGAATGCTCCTGGATTAACTCTCCTACCGTGCTCTTGGCAATGCTCTTTACCCACCTGGGCACTTGACATCCTGCAGACTTAGACTTTACTTAACCGAGAGGCTGTACCAGCAGATAATATCACATTTGTCTCAGCTTCAATTCTGAGCCTGGAGTAACTTGTTCAAAGATTCTTTTGATACAGTACATTTGTTAATGAAGAACATGGCTTATGTTTAAAGAGTAACAAAAGAATGTAATTCTACTTTCACCAGAGATTAATCCTCCAGTGCTTAAATCACTGCTTTGAATGGAAGTGACAAACTATTTTTCCTTATTGGCTCAAAATATATTACATTCTTGGGCTGGAGAGATGGCCTAGAGGTTAAGAGCGCCGACCGCTCTTACAGAGGACCCGGGTTCGATCCCCAGCACCCACATGGCGGCTGAGAACCGTCTGAAACTCCGGTTCCAGGAGAACTCCAGTTCCAGGGGAATCCGACACCCTCTTCTGACCTCCGCGGCACTGCACGACACGGGTGCACAAACCTACATGCAGACAGTACACTCATACACATACAAAAATAAATAAAATTTTAAAAAATTATTAAAAAAAATATATTACATTCTTAAACTTAGTTAACAGTTTCACCCTTACCCAGAATATTTTCTTAACTCATTCACTGAGTAAATAGTCAAAAATTACCTTTCCTCAAGCAGTTCTTATTGTAGTTGAGGGACCAAGGTCATTTACAAATTAAGCAGGATATACGATATATACATCATAGTTAAGTGCTGGGAAGAAAAATGGGACTGGGAAAGGAGAAAAAGGGAGGTGGGGCATAATTTTAAACAGTGATTAGGAAGGCCGCCTGAGAAACATACATTAGTAAAGACCCAGGGGAAGTGAAAGAGGGAGCCATGTAAGTTACCCTTTTGGAGAAATGCAAAACAATTTAGCATGCTTTTTGTGTCATCACTACACTGAAGTCTATCAAACTTATTGTATGTCATGTTGATTGTAACCAGTTTTCATACGAAAGAGTGAAATTTCAACAGAAACTCAAGAATAAACCTTATGCATGGCTTACTGGCCCTATTTCTATTCTTTTTGTAATAAAGATTCACAGCTTTCAAGGCAAGTAGCTAACAGTTATGAACCATTAGTTTGAGACCAATATGTACAGACCAAATTATTGTGAGTCGTTTACAAAGAATAAGGCAAAAATAAGAGTATTCCATATTTCAGATGGAATTACAGACATCAGAAGTCAAGGAAAGAAATACGTATCTTTATATTTCACTGAATAAATGGAAGCTGTATAAAAATGCTCTACTCAGAGAGATGGCTCAGTGGTTAAGAGCCCTCACCGGGTCGATTCCCAGCTTCCACATGGTGGCAAACAACTGTTCCTAACTCCAAGGCAAAAATAAGAGTATTTCATATTTCAGATGGAATTACAGACATGGGAAGTCAAGGAAAGAAATAACGAATCTTTACATGTCACTGAATAAATGGAAGCTGTATAAAAATGTTCTACTCGGAGAGATGGCTCAACGGTTAAGAGCCCTCACCAGGTCGATTCCCAGCTTCCACATGGTGGCAAACAACTGTTCCTAACTCCAGTTCTAGGGGATCCGACGCCCTCTTCTTCTGAGTTCCGAGGGCATTCCTCAACATGGGTGCTCTTACGTACATAGAGGCCACACACTTATACACACAAAAAATAAAACCAACAAGTAATATATTTTTAAAATGCTCTCCTTAAGTTAAAAACAATTTACTACTTTACAATACGAATCTGTGGAACTGAAATGGGAAAGATGTCAATTCATTTGTTTTGCCATTTTCCAATTCCTTCCAGCAAGCTGAAAAGGAAGTCACCTGACATTTTTCTTCGGGTTCCTCCTAAAGGAGATGGCAAAAAAGGTGCTCTGAAAATAACTTCATGCTGTTAATTGTGCTGCAGATTTTTAGAACATTAAAATTGAAAGAAGTGAAAACAAGCCACGCCGAGAGACTTGAAAGACACAGAAACAAACCCGGACACCTCGTTAGGTGACAGCACAGGAAAGAAAACCCCAGCTGCCAGCACTTACCAGGACCGGTTCCCGCAACCCAGTAATAAAAGCAGGACTGCAGCAAGCAGCCCAACCCTGAAGCCCGTTCGCATGCACCACGGGCAAAGGGCTTTGATACTAATGGCATCCTGCTTCACACCTCCAAACGATGCTTTAAGAAAATAAACTCCTACAACTCAGACTCTGAGATGCACGCACCACTACCCGGTGAGGGCGGCAAGGAGTCGCTGCTCAGGCACAGCACGCAGAGGAGGAAATAAACCGGTACCTGTTTGCCTCTCCCGAATGCTGGCAGTGGCTGCCATCTTGCTTCCCACCATCCACTGCCCCGGTGGCAGTGGGAGCCCGAAGATGACGTGGCCTACCCTTTGCCCCCGGAAGCAGAACGCGAGGGGGGGCGGTGCTGAGACGGCTGGGAGCGGAAGCTCCGCCTCCTGCAGGGGATTGACTCCGGCCCTTAGCATTTGGCAGAGCTCTGGGATTACTGAGCAAGGTGCGCTCCTGAATAGCTAGCGGCGTTTCTGCCCTCTGCAGGCCAAGCCTTGGTTCTCCAGGCAGGAGCAGGGACAGCGCTAAGCATCTAATCCGCTAAGAATCTAATTAGTTTGTGGTTGGTAGTGTTAATTGCCAAAGGTGTAAAGAAACTCCCGAAACAAACTGTTCCTGATTCTCAATGCAGAGGAGTTTCTGCTCTCCTTTTCTGGAAACAGAAACTTTATAGCATTGCTCTGACATTGCAGATTGCATTTTCATTCCAAGTTTAATGTAGTTGTCTGGTATTGGCCTGCAGGACACATAACCAAGATTAAGCAAAAGGGCAAATTTTCCACCCATCAGGAGTTGCAGAATTTTTTTAAAAAAGCATTTTTGGGGACAGAGGTTGGGTACCGAGGCCAGTGTTTGGATATACTTTTAAAGCTCTGTGGTATCAAAGTAAACCCATATTGACCATTTAAATAATACATATTTTATTAATGTCAAGAATGGACATAAATGACAACTTATTTTGCATATGTTCAATGAGGTTCACTGCTGAAAATTCTGAAGCTACATCGGATTCTGAAATGAAATATGCAGCCTGCAAACATTTAATTTTCAAAATTATACAAATCAAACTGTAATTCTAACATTTTCTTTAAAAATCAAGATTTATAATAAACATTTCACAAATAAAAGCTGTTTTATTTTTGTGAAATTTACAGTAGGATTTTTTTAAACCCATCAGGAAAAAATACCTTAGCACAGAACTTAAACTTGATAAGAATTACAACATCTCTCACTTTATAGCTGACATTCGTTACAAAATTAACTAGAGGGGCTGGAAAGATGGGTCAGAGGTTAAGAATACTGGCTATTGTACTTCCAGAGGACCCAGGTTTGGCTTCCAGCACCCACATGGCAGTTAACCATCCATAACTCCAGTTCCAGTGGCTCAAGATGCCCTCTTCTATGCAATACCGCCACAGGTATTGCATAACATGGGTACACTTGCATACAGGCAATACGCTTATATACATAACATTAAAATAATTAGAGAATTTACTGGTACTTTTCAGTGCTGTTAATATTTTGAAGGAATCTTTAATGATCTAGGGGTGTTCTAATTAAACAAAGGAAGACCAGTTCATGCCTTAGGGGATGAACTTTATATTCCAGTTAAACTAAAATCCTTAGTGGATTTTTGTATAACTGGAATATAAAACATACTGGCTTTTCCACTTTGCACTACATGAGAATTCAATCTCACTCATCTGAGTACTTCCATTTTTAAATACAAAACCACCATTTAAACATTTTCCAGTTTCATTACAAACTCCTTCCAAGACTGAGACTGATTAACATAAAATACTAATATATGCTAGCACACACACACACACACACACACACACACACACACGAGATTTACAAAAAAAATGTATCCCACAAAAGAATAGTAGTATACAAATAGTCCGTGCAGGACTGAGACTAAGATACTTATTTTGTATCACTAGAATCAGAAAGAATTAAAATTATGGTGTCACAGTGGTAATTAACCTAATTTACTGTAGCTATTTGTTTGACATTTTAGGCTTTAAATAGTTTTAATTACATTAAGGGATGGTTTTATCATAGACTACCTTAGTTGAGGTTCCTGGGTGTTAGCCAACAATTGCTTACAAGATCTCTCAAATGTGGAGACTAAAGGATCTTGGATTTTATTTAATCAGGATATTAACTTTAGAAGTAGACTATGTGGGGAAGGGACTAGTGGGAGTAAGGGAGTAGAGAAGTATAAAGTGATGAGGGAGAGTATGACCAAAGTTCATTATATACATGAATGCATGTATGAAAATATCAATTGTTTTGTACAATTAATATAAGCTAATAAAAAGGGGGAAATGAGAACTATATCTACATTAAAAAAATCACAACCCTGATAGACTTCAAGAGGTTACATGATTTAGTTTATAGGTTTATATAAACATTTCCACCCACTGGTGGTCCTCTGGATAGAACCTAAGGCTTCAAGAATGTTAGTTAGGCAAGCACTCTACCACAGGGCTCTATCTTCCCAGCACTATTTTTAATTACATCTCTAAATAGGATGACTTGTAAATTATCACTGTGCAATACATATTAAGAGTATACATGAAAATTGGAAAATGGTCAAAAACCAGAATTTAAAAAGCAGTTCCCTTATAACACACAAAAATTTCTATATTCAGAAAACATATGTTCTAGTAATTCATCATTAAGTGTATTCTGACACTCTGTACCGCATATGAAGCATAACAACTAGCGTAAAGGCTTATTATAAAGTTAACGATTTGATAATCCCTCTATTAAAGAATTATATTTAAAAAAAATATTGAGTCTAGTTCCTGATAATTTTCTTCTGAATGCTGAAGTCAAATGTCACTGGGAAAAACTTACCATTATACATTCCTTTATTAAGCATTTTAACACTGAATGCACAAGTTTGAACAACTTCCAGATTAAGAGAAAAACATAAATGTGTAAAACAGAAACCACACTAGTACTCAGATAAAAGCTTTTTTACTTGGCTGGGCGTGGTGGCGCACGCCTTTAATCCTAGCACTTGGGAGGCAGAGGCAGGCGGATCTTTGTGAGTTCAAGGCCAGCTTGGTCTACAGAGTTCCAGGACAGCTGGGAATACAGGGAGACCCTGTCTCAAAAAGACCAAAAAAAAAAAAAAGCTTTTTTACTTAAGCACAAAGTTGTTTCTTCATAAATTTTAAAAGTATAAAATCATAAGGTATTTTCTGATATTTTGAAGGATCCTTAAATACAATACTAAAATAAATGATGGTGAGAATAATCTTGTGTAAGATGTCTTAAGATTGCTATACTAACGAAATTTGAAAACTGTCTTAAAATAATGAACATAAAACTAACCAAAACTATTAAACACTGTATAATTATTCAATTTATGCTGTCTTTCAATGCTGGGCAAGAGAAATAAGCTTAAAATATATGGCATTTAGACAATAAACATTTACAAATACATTTACACACAAAGATTATAGCATAGTTCCTTTTTAAAAATCCTATGTAAGAACTGTGCTATAAAACAATTTTATAACCACCTGATGCAATAACACTGTAGAAAACATGAATAGTTCTCAGCGATAAAGATGAACCAAAAGATGATACTAACAAACTTCAAACCAAAAAACATTTGCCAAGTATTTGATTCACCGTAAGGGGGTAAATATTTAAAGTATTATTTATACCATCTTACCACTACACATAAAATGTACACAGAAGAAACATTTTAAAATACTATTTTTAGTATTTAATTCTACATCCCCATCTCAACAATATGTGAATGTTGTATTAGAATTATTTGCTATTCTAGGTAAATTTAACTGAAGCAACAATGTAGAAAATAGCATTCTGAGGTTTAAACTAATTTAATGGCCTTCAAAACACTTTGTAAGGAATAGGTTAAGAGCAAAATTATCCAATTTATCAATGCATTTGGTTGAGGCTTAAAACTACTTGACAGCTGGGTGTCGTGGTGCACACCTTTAATCTCAACATTCAGGAAGCAGAGGCAGGTGGATCTCTGAGTTCAAGGCCAGCCTGGTCTACATAGTGAGTTCCAGGACAACTGGGGTTATAGGGGGACCCTGTCTCAAAAAGACTCCCCCCCAAAAAAAACTATTTGATAATGGAATCATGAATTACTTTTGATCATCTAACATATTTAACACAAGACAAATGCCTTAAGGGTAAATACTTTTAAGTTAAATTTATTAAGTGTTAAGAACAACTTGAAAAATATGAGGTAACAAGGAAAGTAACACTAAGATTACATTGGAGTTTTCCTTTGGTATAAGAAATGCACGATATATTTAAGAATGTTTCTCAGAGAGCAAGAGAACTTGACCAGTAGATGCTACCTGCTTTGTGTATCAAGAATAATGAAGACAACTCTCATGAATTTACCTAAGATGGCTTATTTTTTAAATGGAAAACTCGGGCTTTTGTCTTCTTACATATATAACAAATTAGGACATTTAGACTTTTCCAGTTTTTTTTCCTTTTGTAAGACTGCAAATATGAAGACATTACTATGGGTCTATGTATCTTTTGGTTGTGGGCTTTGTGTGCTTTGAGACAGTCTAATACAGCCTAGGTTGGCCTTAAACTTGTTATCTATTTTAAATATTTGTATTCACTTTTTTATGCCTGTGAATGTGCTCCCTGTGTGTATATAAGTGCACCTGTGTCTTGCAATGCCTACAAGATGAGAAAGGGGGTGTCAGATCCCCTGGAACTGGAGTTTCAGATGGTTGTTAGTCGCCATGTGGGTGTTGGGAATTGGACCTGGATCTCCAGTGCTCTTAACTGCTGAGCCATCTCTCCAGCCCCCTAAACTTGCTATCTAACTCCTGATCTTCCTCCCAAGTGCTGGGGTTACAAGTATGTGCCATCACACCTAACTACAGACTATTTATCTTGAAATAATTCTATTACATACTTTTTTATTACTTTTGGTAGCATGCATATTGTTAAAAAATAACTATTGTTGGCATGTTGGTATACATCATAACCCTAGCACTTAGGAGACTAAGGCAGGAGGGTTGCAACTTTAGATGAGCTAGGGCTATACAGTGAGGCCTGTCTCAAAAAAATATAAATGTGAAAAATAAATAGTTTATAAAGAATATACAAAAAAAGAGTATTTATCTCTATATGGTAAAATTTGACTTTTTCTTTTGCTTACAGAAAACATAACTTTTGAAAACAACAAAAAAATACAGAATGCTAGTTGCAGGTTATCTGTCATACCATTCTGATACCAAATATATTTTAAACAACCAAACTGCCACATGAAGACTCAGAATGGTTAATAGATGAGACATACTGATTACTTAAGGCTTTAAATAGCATCTATTTCCTTAGGTAGGTATTTTTAACTATGTTTGAAAAAACCTCAGCACTATTTTTAAGCCTATTGGGTGTCAACAAATTCCAGAGTTAACTGTCAAATTCTGCTTTTTATATAGTATTTCCAATAAGCCATTATCTAATTGTAGTGCTGGTCATTTTACTATAAAAACTTTTTGAAAATTTAGTAACATACTAGAAAAAATATAAGATTAACCAATTAGCTTTTCTATTTAATGCCTTAAAATAAGAAAACTTGAAAACTGCATAAAATTAGAAAGGCTGTGGCATCCTACAGGCAATTTTAATTTACAAAAATAGTCAACAGTTTATATGCCATAACATACGTGAATAAGGTCTGCAGAACCATTCTAAAAATATTTCTATGAAGCATGCATAGTAAGAAAAGTGAAGGACATTAGCAACAAATTTCACTAGAGTGCCATAACCAATATTTTTCTGGTGTTTAAATAGCAAAAACATTCCTTTATATTCAAATAATAAGCTTTATTGGGCCAAGAGTTGGTCCGTTGAGTTCAAAAGTCATGATTAATAGAAACAAAAGATATCAATAGCAGCTTTTGAAGAACCACTTCTTCATTAGAAGAAACATTTAGTGTCCAATGTAGTGAGAACTTTCTTCCTTTTCTAGTCTTAGAGTGTCTCTTATGGCAAAGTCCATGTTTTCTTGAAATTCTTTGTATGTATTTGTGATTGGAAGGGCTAAACAGTTATTACATTTGTTTCCAACAGGAAAGTCCACATGCAGACATTCAATTGAAGGAGAGGGTTTAAATCCAGCAGGTGGAATAGAGCTACAACCAGTTGTAAAAGTAAGGATGTCTTCCATTGTTGTTGCAGATTCACCATCTGAAAAAGTTACCAACATAAGAGGAAAAAAATTAATCCACATTACATATTGCTATCTGTACAGACTCTTCTCAATCACTGAGAAGACTGAAAATAGCAGACCCCACATTCACTGAAGGCAAAGTAGAGCAGTAACGTGTCCTAAACAATAAACTCAATAAATGAATCTCAAAGTAGGGCTCAAAATAATAGTCTCATATTTGACCACTTCTACCTAATTGTTAACATGCTAGCTTAAGAAATACAGAGGGGCTGGAGAGATGGCCTAGCGGTTAAGGGCACCGATCGCTCTTACAGAGGACCCGGGTTCGATCCCCAGCACCCACATGGCGGCCGAGAACCATCTGAAACTCCAATTCCAGGAGAACTCCAGTTCCAGGGGAATCTGACACCCTCTTCTGACCTCTGCGGCATTGCACGACACGGGTGCACAGACCTGCACACAGACAGTACATTGATACACATACAGAAATAAATAAAAGAAAAGAAAAGAAATACAGAGAAAATAGACAAAAAAAA